>WBNM01012599.1:0-47250 GCA_013399055.1 Ramphastos sulfuratus | reverse complement strand
TACTCTTTCTGAATGAGAATCTCAACTTCACCTTGACTAACATCAGGCTATCCAGGACTATCATCTTAGATAGAAGCCAGACAGGCACATTCATTTAGGTTCTGCAGTGGCAAATCTTTTATCTCAGGTAGGTAAAATCATGCTCAGAATCATTCTCTACTGTTCCTAGGAGTGGTTCCAGAAGTTCTGCTTGTTATCAGCAGCACGTAAACCTTATGACCTGAAGTTTGAGGGCATAGTTATGAAGCACAGTTGCTGGAGCCTTGAATGCACTGATAAGCCTTAGTGTCCCTGACTAACCTCGTATGGGGCTTCATCCCCACTTGCCACTGACTGGGCCCAGGACCCCCATTTCAGCTTAACTCTGGGCTTTCAGTCTCAGTCTAAGCTATGTCACAGGAGTGCCTGTCCTCTGTTTAGCTGCAGTCACGTTTGTGCCTGGACATAGACCATTTGATCTGTACCCTGATCTGCAGACTGACTTCTTGACTTGACCTTGGACTTGCCTCATCAACACACACTTGACTGACAGTTTGGGCTCTTGACAGAGCCTAGATGCCATCTCTGAGACTGCCTCTACCTCCATGGCACCGCTCCCTGTTAGTGAGGTCATTGCCTTCAGCTGGTGTCACAGCCACCCTCAACTCCCAGTTCTCCACCTGTTAAGGAGCAACCCTGCTCTTGCTCTTCCCAGACACAGCAAAAGGAGTCTGCTTCACTAAGAAAGGTGAGCAAGAAGACAAGTCTGCCAACGAGGCTAGCAGAAGCAGTCCCATGGTTATCAGAGCAAGAAAGCAAAGCAGGTCCACAGAAAGCAGACAATACTGCAGTAACAGTTCATAGGTCAAGGCAGAAAATCAAGTCATCAGGATACGATCTAGCCTAGTAAGGTACCTGGCTTGGTTCAGAATTACTTAGCATGGCATGGCAGTGTGCAAGGCAAAGGACCTGAGCTTAAATGCATCTTCCAAGAGAAGTGGAGAGGCTCTAAATGAGGTCTCCCTTCCACAGTTCCTTTGACACAAGTCTGATCTAAGCTGACAGGGTGGCACAGAGTTGTTCTTGAACACAGGTAGCCAAACCCCATGGAGGAGATGAGATGGCAGAGGCAGCAGGTGCCCTCATGTCCTGACAACAGTCCACATGACTGAAGCAACCAGCGGAAGGTGGTGGTCATTTTGATGTCAACAAACCAAACAATAATGACCAACAAGATTTGGAATGAAAGACAGAGGAATCGAATATGGCACAAGTGAAGAGCAGATAACATCCTGCATTAGGTGTTTATACCATCAATATCTGTGATGTGACCTCTTTTGGTAGCACTGAAATTAATGAAGAAAGCACAGTTTGTGGCAGTTTTTGAAGCCTCAAAGTTGGGGTTTATTCTCCATTGGAATAAACCAACCAACCAAAACAAACAGACCAAAAAACCATTAAAAAACCCCACAAACAAACAAAACCAAAACCAAAAAATCACCATTGTTGTCAAAATAGCACTTCTGGAATGAAAACTTGAAGATTATCTGTATTTTTCTCTTCATTTCTCTTCTTGAGTGCTCTGATGTCAAAATGATTCACAAAGTAGCTTCATGGAATCTATGATATATCTGAAAAATGTTTCTGCTGGAAGGGAAGAGTCCATTTTCAGTAGAAAGTCTTTATCAGCTCTGGCTGTGTGTGTACATATATGATTATAAAAACCTGTGACTATTGTTAAGGATTAGTTGAATTCAGTATGATCATCTATACAGGATAAACCAAAACCCACTATCAAATAATGCCTGCATCAAGCTAATCACTTCCATATGAGTTATGGCAGATATTTTTAATGTATACAGTAGCCAGTTGTGATTTAAAACCTTCAAGAGGATCCTTCACTTTCATAAGTAACATGTTTTTGTAACCTTCTACTCTTATTTCTTAAGAGTTTTATTAGGTACATCTGTGTTCCCCTCATCTGAATGGAGCTGGTGTGAATGTCCAACAACTGTATTTTATTATGACCTTTTATTTTTGGGCATATAGAAAGAACAATGACTATATATTTTTTTTTCCTTGTGTGTGCACCTGTAGGTGGTGGTCAAATCACCTTTTAACCTCCTTTTGGATAAACTAAACAAATCAAGCTTCTTTATGTGTCTAAGGATAAAATGAACAATGCTGCTGTTGATTGTGGAGATTTAAGTTTCTTGCTCTGAGGAATTTGTAATCTAAATTAAACGGATAATAATCATCATATAATAAACAGTTACAGCTGGTCAGAAGGTCAGAGGAAAGGGATGGAAAACTACCAGCAGAAAGGAAGAAGTGCCTAGGGAAAGTGTTCTTTTCAAACACCTTGGTTCTGAGCTCCTGACTTGGTTTCACAATTTTCTAAGGAAATTTTCATGTGGTGGTAAAGCTCCATGTATTATCTTCCATTTATTTCAGTATTAATCATCTTTGGACAAAGGAAGAAATGGTAATATATGAAAAGGAAAAGGAAGTGAATTCAGTGGGAGGAGTGGAAGGAACTGAAGGATGTCTATTTTTGGTCACGTATCTTTTCTGACTTCCATGAGCATTCCTGAGACTGCGCATAATTCAGCATACCAGTTTCTATGGGAAGCACACAGGCTATTCCAAACCATATGGCTTTAAACTGGCAGAGAGGAGATTTAGACTGGATGTTAGGAGGAAGTTCTTTACAGTGAGGGTGGTGAGACACTGGCACAGGTTGCCCAGGGAGGTTGTGGCTGCTCCCTCCCTGGAGGTGTTCAAGGCCAGGTTGGACGAGGCCTTGAGTGACCTGTGCTAGTGAGAAATGTCCCTGCCATAGGCAGGGAGTTGGAACTAGATGATCTTTGAGGTCCCTTCCAACCTTACCATTCTATGATTCTATGATTCTATATTAGTTTATCTAATACATCTAATGCTGGAAAGCACCCACAAGCAGTGACCACTTCTAAATATTTCAAAAGGAAATGCAAAAAAAACAAACCCAAAAGAAAATCCCAGCTGGAGTGATGACTCCAGCCTCAAGGGAAGACATACAGCTGAATGCCAAATCAAGACCTTGTAAATTCTTCTCAGGGAGAGCTGAGTTTTGAATATGCAATTTGAGACATCTTGAAAGGAACATATTTCAGGACAGTTGCTGAAAACTGGCCAGTATCTGAGCAATGAATATAAAATATCCAAAATAACTAATCTATCGCGAACGGCTTGATCTGCACTTTGTACCTGCAATTGTCTGAATATTTGAAATGTGGACATGCTTCTTAAATATCCATCCTCCTCATGCTTCTTAAAACACATTTATAAATTGACATGTGGGAGACTTGGCCTGCTATGATGACAGCCAGCCATTAATTACAATTAAATAAAGGATACTGTGAATGACTTCACTGATTTGGCACCAAGGCAGTTTTCAGGACAGGATATAATGATACATTACTGTTTCAAATTTTGATTCCTGTAAAAATGGGGCTTTGCAGGAAAATAAGATCAGAAATACAAACACTCCAAGTCTGATTAATTACTGTTATCTAGGAGTTGTATTCTTCAGCAGGATGAAGGCACTTCATATGTCCTCTTACATCCTCACCTACTTAAATTGCCTGCAAATTTCTGTATTTGACACATGAAAGGATGTGAGTTAGAACCAAACTCAAAAGAGTTAGATCATGGTTGGACTTGATCTGAATTGTGTCTTCTAAACTTCTCCAGGGATGGGAATTCAACCATCTCACTGGGGAGCCTGTTCTGCTCTTTGAGAGCCCTTTCAGTCAAGATGTTTCTTCAAATAGCCAACCTAAACCTCCCTGGTGCAACTTGAAGCCATTCCCTCTTGTCCTATCAGTAATTGTTAGGGAGAAGACACCAACACCCATCTAGCTGCATCCTCCTTTCAGGAAGTTGTAGGGAGTGAGGTGGTCTCTCCTTAGCCTGCTTTTCTCTGGATTAAACCACCCTAGTTCCCTCAACCACACTTCTACTACAACACTATTTAAACACAGCAAATAACTAGTATTAGCTCAATTTTACAGACAGTTAGGGTGGTATGACATCAAAGAGAGCTGGAATCATCTCCAGGAAGCCCACATTATAAACAACTTCCTGAGTCTAGTCTCTTACTAGCTAATCCTTGAGTATTATTTTATGTTATCTCCTTTGATTGGCTCTTTAGAGATTCATAGCCTCTTTCCTTGCCTAAAATCAGAGATTCCTGAATTTGAACTTAAGTGACATCACATAAACATTTGGATTTGAATTCATCATTTCTCAGCCTGAATCCCTAAGCATAGGGTGAGTCTTACTGTTATGGAACCTTCAGTGAAAACATTTGCTGATTGCATTACCTATTATTGCATTGCCATTATTTGGTTAATGCAATTTCAAACTCAAGAAGCGAGAACAGTAAATTGTGACTCCAGTTTTGTACTCATTAATTTCCTTCTGATGTTAATTCCGTTGGAGAAAGCAAACTTTGCTCTTGTACCTTTAGAAGTAGCTGCTGTTCAAAAATGGATGCAACTGATTTTTGTCACAGGCATATTTAGTAAAGGCTACTGTACAGATTTTTCAAAGGAAAAGAAATAAACTATTATTTGGCCCACAATTACTTTTCTCTCCCTTAATGCTAGCTACAGAAATCTATGTAAGCACAGTTAGTCAAAGTTTATATTGTTCTTCTTTTTCTACAGGAATATGTTCATCTCAAACTAAAGCTGGACTGCGTCTTCATTTGCTTCTGGGATTGAAATAAAAGTGAGGATTTCTGTCATGCTCATGGTAAGATTCTAGATAAAACTCTGACTCTGTGGGTTTGTACAGCAAATGAAATGCACCATGGTGTGGGACAGAAGAGGAACCTCTGCATGGATAAGATCTGTGCAGTACACAGTGGGAAAATCCATTTGCAGTCAGTCCAGTGCTATGTTGAGAAAACAGAGTTGCCAGCATCTGAAGGGCTGTCAGGTTTGCTTGCTATCTGTTATTCCTCTTTTTGTTCTGTTCTGCTAGGCCAGGTGTTTTATGACACTGTTTTTTGGGGGGAGCCTTTCTTACTGAGATCCAAAAGGAGTGCTGCACCATCTCTCCCTTCTGCTGCCTCTGCCTCCCCATTAGTGCAGAACATTGCTGAAGATGATGGGATCCTCAGCCTTGATCATCATAGACTGAAAAGATGTGTCTGGGATGTAATCAGTCTGTGAGAAACTACTGGTAGGAGATCTTGAGCCAATCTAAGGCCTAGGCTGAAGGGATTGCCAACATACAGTTTTTCCTTGAGGCACTGTAATGGGATTGAGATTAAGGAGGAGACAGGAATCTGTAAAGTGCCTGTATTTAGAGGCAGTCCAAACTTGCCTAGGTGACGTATGAAAGAAGTCAGAAATTGCAGCTGGCCAGCTTTGGTAACAGGTAGGATAAGCAGAGGTGCTCAAGGGTAGAAAGGATGGCAGAAAGAAGCTGCGGCATGTTGCAGGGAGGCAGTGTTGAGTTTAGGGAAAGGGACAGTAAGGGTACTGCTCAGGTGAGGAAAGGTTCTGAGAACTGGCATGCACTGAACATGGAAATGAATGCTCTCTCTATGGAATAGTGTTATTTGCATATTTGTAAATATGATTGTTGCCATTATTAGCAAAAGGCTGTGGTATTTCTGATGACTGGTGGTGTGGAGTTCAGGTTTTCTCAGGGCTTGTCTTTGCCTGAGTCAATAATCTCTTGTCCAACAATCACTCATGGCTAACTAACTAGTGCTCAGCTAGTTGTGAGCTTAATTTCTGAGTCTTTTGTGTAATAGAAGTCTGAGGGAGTCAGCATCCCTGGAGGTGCTTGAGCAGCCTGTGGACCTGGTGCTTAGGGACATGGTTTAGTGTTAACCTTTCAGTGCTGGGTCAAGAATTGAACTGGATGATCACAGAATCACAGAACTGTCAGGGTTGGAAGGGACCTCAAGGATCATCTAGTTCTGAACCCCCTGCCATGGGCAGGGGCACTTTACACTAGATTAGGTTGTCCAGAGACCCATCCAGCTTGGTCTTGAACACCTTCATGGAGGGGACATCCACAACTTTCCTGGGCAACCTGTTCCAGAGTCTCACCACTCTTACGGTGAAAAATTTCTTCCTAATGTCTCATCTAAATCTACCCTCCTCTAACCTGGACCCATCCCCCTAGTCCCATCACTGCCCAACACCCTAAAAAAGTCCCTCACCAGGTTTCTTGTAGACCCCCTTCAGATACTGGAAGGCCACAGTAAGGTCTTCTCTCTGAGGTCAATTCCAACCAGATGTATTCTGTGATTCTGTGACAAGCACATATAGTAACTGTGTAATCAAATCACCCTGTATGCTAACTGTGGCTGTGGGGAAGTCACTCTGAGAACTTCAGCTGGGAAGCAGAGAAAGGAAAGAGGACAAAAGTGGACTTGGAGTAAAAAAATATTTCAAAGAGCTACTCTTTCTAAAGGGACATAGAGATAAAGAGACTCCTTCTGATTTTACTAGATTGAGCAGTCCTCTTTATCCAGGCTAAAATTTGCTGCTCTCCACCTCTTATGACCAGCTTTATGCTCTTAGTGCCACATAAGGAATAAGTACCATTGAATCCTTGTACTGGCTTTCTGCAAAAGAATAATTTTTAATAACACTGAAATGCATCCTTTCTGAGCTCACTTCATCCTGCTTATATCCCTTCTTGTCACTGTATCCTTCAATCTCCTTCAGCAAAGTGTCCTATGTCTCTAGCACTCATTTATGTTATTTGCTTCAATGACCTTCCTTGACAACTTACTCCAAGTGTTTACTGCTGTTTGAACAAAGTAGTTCTGCCTGAATTCAGGTGCAGTTAAGCGATAATAGCATTGCTGCTCTGTTTTATGAGGCAATAAGCTGGTTCAGCTGAGTACTTTATCCCAAGAAGGGAACCAGAATATTGCAAAGTAAAACACTCACATAGCTCTTGGGCTGCAAAATATGTTTGTAACCAAACACTTTAAACACGAAGCAGCTTATTTGAGGCTACATCACAATTTACACACACACTTGCCTCTTGTCCTTCTCAGGCAGCCAGTCACCTCACACATAGCAGGTGTCATTGAGCTTTTTGGTTCAACAGAACTGCCTGGTCTGCAGCATTGGTTGGACCAGCATATCTGGATCTCCTTGATGTGCTATACTAGGTCAAAACCTCGCTAATATATTGGTCCTACTGTCTTATTGTTCTGAAGGATGGGAGAAACATCTCTGACAGTTCATGATAAAGGAGACATCTGTGTATGCAGAAGAGGGCTTGTGAGGAGCACTTGAGGGAACTGGGGTTTAGTCTGGAAAAGAGAACACCGAGGGAAGACCTTTTCACTTTCTACAACTTCCTGAAAGATTGGAGTGAGACGAGTGTTGGTCTCCCTAGCAAAAAGTGATAGGACAAGAGTAAATGGCCTCAAGTTACACACCACAGGAGGTTTAGGCTGGATATAAGAAGAAACATTTTCAGTGAAGGGGTCCTCAAAGATTGGAACAGATTCCCCCCTGAGGTGGTTGAATCCCCGTCCCTGGAGGTTCATTTCAAAGAGACAGAGTTCTGGTGCTGAGGGATATGGTTTAGCCTCAGACTTGATAAGAGGTAATGGTTAGACTTGATGATCGCAAATGTCATTTCCAGATGAAACAATTCTGTGATTCTATATTGAGATTCCAGTTGTGAAAAAAGGGAAAGTTCTTTGCATGCCTCTTCACTCCATACCTTCCTCCTACTCCTACAAGTAACACAGGATGAAGATTTAAGCATATACCAACTACATCATCTGTCACATTTTTTCAACTGGTGTCCAGTAGTGATGCTCCATTCGGTACCTATAAGGCAGCAAACCCTGCCTGGTTATTTCTGGAAATGCCATATTGCTGAATTAGAGGTGAGAATCTGTCACCTGTTAATGTGACAGGAGGCAAAATCCTTTTCAGCTTTTGTTTCAGAAGTCAAGTAGCTTGCATTTTGTTAATCCCAAACCGTGCTAGGTGTGGATGACCTCACTGGGTTTGAAAATAATGGACAAAGAGCTTTGAGTTTCAAAGTATAAAGCAACTTCACTGAGTCTAACTATGAAATGTTTATTAAAACATATGGATGAAGTGTTTTAGCATTTGAAAATAGCAGTGTGATTATATCAGGTATTTGCAAGTATAAAATGAAAATCATAAGCCACATAGTGAAATCTGGATTTATGTGATTTTAACCTCAATTTTAACTTAAGCTTTAGTCAAGCTTTTGGTCCAGTGGAGGCTACAAAGATGCTGAAGGGAGCATCTCTCTGTGAGGAGGAGAGGCTGAGAGACTTGGGGCTCTTTAACCTGGAGAAGAGCATCCTGAGAGGGGATCTTCCTAATGCTAATCAATGGGTAAAGGATGGGGGAGCAGTTAGAGGACAAGGAGCAATGGGCACAGACTGGAACCCAGGAAGTTACACCTAAACATAAGGAAAAAATTCTTTGCTGTGAGGGTGCTGCAGCCCTGGAGCTGGCTGTCCAGGGAAGCTGTGGAGTCTCCTTCTTTGGAGAGATTCCAAACCCACCTGGACGTTGTGATTCTCAGTAACCTCCTTTGGATGACCCTGCTTAAGCAGTGGGGGTTGGACTAGATGGTCCAAAGTGGTCCCTTCCAACCCCCACCATGATGGGATTCTGTGGCTTTGTCTTGGGTTTCAGCTGATATTCATAGAAACCAGTAACTGTAATAATATTTGTTTTGCTGGCTTGGTTTGGTGTAGAAGGCATCTCTGATAAATCTAGTCTACACCAGTGAGTATTTTATTAAAGTGACAGGAAATAAGATGAGAAGGAATGGATTTAAGCTGGAAGAGGGTAGGTTTAGACTGGATATTGAAAAGAAATTCCTCACAGTAAGAATGGTGAGACACTGGCACAGTTTGCCCAAGCAGGTTGTAGATACCCCCTCCCTGGAGGCTGGATGAGAATTTGAGCAATCTGGTCTAGGTGTCCCTGCCCATGGCAGGGGGAGTTGGAACTTGGTGGTCTTTAAGCTTCCCTCCAACCTAAACCACTGCATGATTCTATGAAACAAAAATCAATAAAGGAGAAAGCACATTCCCTCTCTGCCTTCTTGATCACAGAAGCACAGAAACATTCCCATTGGAGAAGCCCCTCAGAATCACCAACTCCAACCAATATCCCTACTCTACAAAGCGTGCCCTAAACCATATCCCCAAGCACCACATCCAAGCAACTTTTAAACACATCCAGTGTTGTTGACTCCACCATCTCCCTGGGTAGCCCATTCCAATTCCTGATCTCTCTTTCTGTGAAAAAAGTGTTTCCTTATGTCCAGTCTAAACCTAGCCAGTCACAGATTAAACCCATTCCCTCTTGTTCTATCACTAGTTACCTGTGAGAAGAGACCAGCACCAACCTCAATTTAGACCCCACATAATGTAATTATGTTCATATTGATAACTAACTTTTGAAATGTCATATTAGCCATCTGAGTTCACCCAGTGTATTTAATCAGAAAAAACTTATAACTCTCACAAAAAGCAACAGAGAGTAAATTTCAGAATCAGAGAATCACAGAAGAAGAATTTTGGTGACATTTCACGAGCTGCAGAATCTTGTGACATTTCATTATAAAATACATACTTTGACTCAACTAAGCTGGTGGTAAAGTTTATTATAAATTCAAAATCTAACCCAGAACTTTTAGCTGACCCCGAGATAACAAGTTTTCATTCTGAAGCCATGTAAAGCACTGGCTTTTGGAAGACCTGCAGAGCTTATTCATTTGGGCACCACGCTGTTCAGTGTTTGAGCTGTTTGCTGAGCTTCACCTCTAAAGTTGCTATGAGAATGGATGATGTAGACTGAATGGCTTCGCTTGAAAATTAGGTTAAGATCAGTAGTCACAGCACATACTTATTTCTGTTGGAGAGCACAGACACAGTAACGGCTAAAGAACAAAATAGATTTATAAAAAGTGCAGTAGCCCATGATGACTTCATTCATGTACTTTGCTTACAGGAGGCAAGGTTTGATTTTGGACAGATCGAGGATATTGTAGGACCTCTGTAGTTGTTTGAAGTCTGAGCAAACTCCAAAGAAAAGGTAGCAAGCGAGAGTCATCATGTCTCAAACCATGTGTGAGTGAAAGGGACACCACTTTTTGTATCCCAAAGTCAGACACTTTTGTTTAAGTATTTTTTGCCATGATTGCATCATGTCAGACAGCCCTGATGAGTCCTTTTTGTTACATCATGTAGTGGTTCTGGGCGTTACCCCCTGCAATGAATTCACCCAGACTGGGCTCAGCCGGCTGGAATTTAAAGAATGGAGCTTTATATTCTACAGCTTAGCACAATTTACAAACATTTATTTGCAATGTATTATAGATATTTACAGCTATATACAGTAGTATACAAATTAAAAGTAATACAGAAACACAATACCCCTCCCAACAGTCAGAGTGCCCAGGAGGGGTTCCCAACCACCCTTCCACTTTCTTTCCACCTCCCTCCTTTATCCCAGCATCTGCCTTATGTGCAAGGTGAGTTGAAAAATTTGGCAAGGGGGGTTAGAAGGAAATGGTTAGTTGGGTTGTGTGCAGGGTCAGGCAGAAGCAGTTAATATGGCAGAAGCCAGGGAGAGACACTGCCTTATCTATATTTGTGTCCTTGCTTTTGTATGTCTCAGCAAACCTATGAGTGAAATAGACATCAGTTTATTTTCCTTTTCACAGCCAATAATTTAATTTCTCTCTTTAAAATATTCCAATTAGCTTCAAACCTGCACACATCATAATCATGAAGTCTGAAAGAATGCTCTTTTGAGTTCAGATGGTAAAGTGCTCAAAATACTCCCTCTTACAACTCTAACCAGCACCTTTGTTAATCCAAGTCTCAAAGCTTATTTTCACAAAATCTATCACTATTGCAACATATTTGCCTCTTTGTCAATCCATAAGGAGGGGAGTGAACAGGGCTATTAAAACAAACTGCCTGTCTCTTTTCAGGCTGGGCTTTATTCTGAGGTGTCCAGAGTAATTATGCAGTTGAAACCTTATTAAATGTGATCCTGGGCAATATGCTACAGCTGACCTTGTTTTGAGCAATCTCCAGAGGTCCCTACCAACGTCATACTCTGTGAAACAAAGATTGTGAAGTCATGTTCATAGATTCGTAGATTCATAGATTTGGGTCAGAAATGACCTTAAAGATCATCCAGTTACAACCACTCCACCATAGGCAGGGACACCTTCCACTAGAACAGGTTGCTCAAGGCCCGTTCCAGCCTGGCCTTGAACACATCTAGGGGGACATCCACAACTTCCCTGGGCAACCTGTTGCATTGTTTCACCACCCTCACTGTAAAGAATTTCTTCCTGATGTCCAGTCTAAATCTCTCCTCTTCCAGCTTCAGTCCTATCCCTTTCATCCTATCACTACAAGCCCTTTAAAAAGTCCCTCCCCACCTCTCCTGTAGCCCCCTTCAGGTACTGGAAGGCCGCTACTGGATCTCCCTGGAACCTCCTCTTCTCCAGGATGAATAACCCCAGCTCCCTCAACCTGTCCTCTTAGGGGAGGTGCTCCAGCCTTCTGATCATCTTCATGACCCTCCTTCATTTTCTGAAGTGTACGCTTCATCTGTGTAATGGTACCTACCATCTCTATAATGGTAGATGCTTGTTTTATATGTTAATATAATACCTCTTTTTTTATTTATAAAGCAACTATGTCAATGCTTTCTGCTTTCCACACTTCACTACCCTATTTTTAGAGATAATATCCAAAAGTAAGAAATACTTTTTAGCACTTGATCTGCAGCTCTGTTAATATCAGGTTTATTTACTTAACTCTTTGAACGTGACAAATATTCAGTAAAGGTACATACAGTGCTACTAAGTGATGAGACATTTACAATATTTCTTCTTGTGTAATGACAGTGTCCTTTATGGGTTGGTTTTTTTTTCAGAAGAAAGATTTTTATATCTTAAGACTTTTTGGGAGCTCTGTATACTCAGAGCAGTACTCCTTGCTTAAAACATGGATTTAAGAACCTTCATGGACAATGTTACGACTGTTGTTCAAACACCTAAAAAGGACAGTAAAATGCAAAATAAGAAATACAGATAATTTTTTTTTTTTAATGGAAATTCATGTAAAGTAGCAAATCCTTATGGAAGCAATGACCATAACAGAAGAGAAGCTGTTACTGTTAAGGAGCTTGAAATGGGCCATATGCTAAAGGTAGTGAAGGAAATTTTTACATAGGATCAGAGAATCATAGTATGGCTTAGGTTGGAAGGAGAGCCTGAGGGAGCTGGGGCTCTTTAGCTTGGAGAAGAGGAGACTGAGAGGTGACCTCATCAATGTTTATAAATATGTGCAGGGTGAGTGCCAGGAGGCTGGAGCTAGGCTCTGCCGGGTGATGCCCAATAACAGGACAAGGGACAGTGGGTGGAAGCTGAGGCATAGGAAGCTTCATTTAAACATGGGAATTTTTTTCACTGTGAGGCTGACAGAACACTGGAACAGGCTGCCCAGGGGAGTTGTGAAGTCTCCCTCTCTGGAGATATGCAAAACCTGCCTGGATGCGTTCCTGTGTGATCTGGTCTAGGTGATCCTGCTCTGGCAGGGGACTTGGACTGGATGAGCTTTTGAGGTCCCCTTCAGCCCCTGACATTCTATGATTCTATGATGCTATGAAGGGACCTTAGAGATTACTCCAGCCTCCCTGCTGTGGACAGGGATACCTCACAATTAGACTCGGCTGGTCAAGGCATCATCCAACCTGGCTTTGAACACCCCCAGGGAGGAGGCATCTGCAGCCTATCTGAGCAGCCTATTCCAGAGTCTCACCACCCTTGTGCTAAAGAAATTCTTCCTAAAATGCAGTCTAAACCTACTCTCCCCCAGTTTTAAACCATTTCCCCTTGTCCTACTGCTAGGCTTCCTTATGAAAAGTCCCTCTCCAGCCTTTGTGTAGGCTCACTTCAGGTATTGGAAGGCAGCTATAAGGTCTCCTTGGAGTCTTCTCTTCAGACTGAACAACCCCAGCTTCCTCAGCCTAACCTCATAGCAGAGGTGTTCCAGCACTTGGATCATCTTTGTGGCACTCCTCTGGACTCACTCCAACAGCTGTGTCCTTGTCATCACTGAAGACACCAGAAGAGGACATAGTATTCAAAGTGGGGGTCTCACAAGAGCAGAGTAAAGGGGAAGAATCACCTCTCTTAACCTGCTGACCACACTCCTCTTAATGCAGCCTAGGGTATGATTTGCCTTCTGGGCTACATGAGTGCACTGCCAGCTCATGGTAAGCTTCTCATCAATCAATACACCCAAGTCTCTCTCTTCAGAGCTACTCTCAACCCACTCTACACCCAGCCTATATTTGTGCATGGAATTGGCCTGACCCAGATGTAGGACCTTGCACTTGGACTTGTTGAACCTCATGCAACTGACACTGCCCCACTTCTCAAGCCTGTCAAGATCCTTCTGGAAGGCATCCCTTTCCTAAAGCAGGTACACCACACCACACAGCTTGGTGTCATCAGCAAACTTGCAGAGAGTGCACTTGATGCCACTGTCCATGTCACTGACAAAGCTATTAAACAGCCTTGGACCCAGTACAGATCCCTGAGGAACTCCAGTTGTCACTGGTCTCCACCTGGACATTGAGCCTTTGAGTCCATCCATCTAACCAGGTCCTTATCCATCAAGTGATCCATCCATCCAATTAAACAAATAGTCAGAAATTCCAGTTGAGGGAGCAGGGAAGTCCCTCTTTGAGTGTGGTGTCTAGAGCACAGCTGACCAAAGCACTTCTGCCATGTGACTGATCGTTCCTTGGAACTGAAAAGGGAAAGACACACAAAGGAGAGACTGAGCTAACAGATCTATGAAAAGACCTTGAATTTATTTCTTTTTTTTTTTTTTCTCTTTGAGAATAAGTTTAGTTTCCTTTATCTGAGTAATGTTAATACTAAGAATAATTTCCAAGGAGAAAATGTGGGGCACTTTTTGTACAAGAATTTACAATCTAGAAATGATTTGATTACTCACAGTTCTAGCAAGGGAAATATACAATAAAGTAATAGGTAAACTTCAACATTAGTTATCACTTAACTGCATTTCAGTCTTAGGAGAAGTTTCATAAGGCAAACCAGTTGATTCATGAAGAGCTAACACCAGCAGTTCACAGACAAGATAATATAATGCTATTTTATCTCTGCTTTATTTCTATCATCACTGATAAGTGTGTATGCATCCTTTTATGTTGGAATACTTCATTTATCTAAGGTTATTGCAGGATCAGTAAATCCTGACTGTAAGCAATTTCATTACTATTTTAATCTTAATACAAAACTTAACAAGCTCTGAAATAACTCTGAAGATGTGCTTAATGTACTGTATTTCCTTCCATTTCTTCACTTCTGTGGTTTCTTAGAGCATTTCCACACTCTCTTCTATAGCATTTGTCCTCCTGGTAGACTATCGGATGCATCTGTAGGGGAAGAGTTAAAGTTTGCAAACACTTCCTTGCCTGAATTGTTTCTTCATCATTATCTCTTCAATGAATATAAAAAGGAGCTGCTGGGAAAGTATTCCCTGGGGAAAAGGACCTTAAGAGGACCACACATGACAAAGGTTGGACTTCCCCCTGTTAGCTAGCCAGCACAGACCTTCTGGAAGCTTGTTTGCAGAAGCTGGAAAGGAAAAGATGCTTTCTGCTGAAAAGTAACCTGAGTGTGAAAGATAGCTCTATGTTTGATAGTACTCCAAACAGCTAACAATTCCAGTTCTGTGACTTTTCTCAACACAGACATAAAATGAAGTGTTTGGAACTCTCCAGAACCCTAAGAGGTTGCCCAGGGAGGTGGTGGAATCACCATTCCTGGATGTGTTAAAAACAAGTGTCGAATGGCACTTTGGGATGTGGTTTAGTGGCCGTGGTGGTGGTGGCTTGATGGTTGCACTTGTTGATCTTGAAGGTCTTTTCCAAACAAAACAATTCCATGACTCCATGACCATTCTGATTTATCAAAGTTGCCAATTTGTGTATTTTAAGCTTAATGTAATAATTTTTGGCATCCTACCAAAGCAGTCCTAGTCTATTACTCAAGCTCATTGCTTGTGTGCAGTCATTCTAATTCCTAGATGAGCAAAGCAGTGCTTCAATGCAGGATGGAATTATTTGACTGCATTGTCACCAGCCTGTGAGGTGTTCAAGGAATGACACTTTGGGACATGTTTTAATGGCCATGGTGGTCTTAGGTTGACAGTTGGACTCGATGATTTTAGAGGNCCCTGGGGAAAAGGACCTTAAGAGGACCACACATGACAAAGGTTGGACTTCCCCCTGTTAGCTAGCCAGCACAGACCTTCTGGAAGCTTGTTTGCAGAAGCTGGAAAGGAAAAGATGCTTTCTGCTGAAAAGTAACCTGAGTGTGAAAGATAGCTCTATGTTTGATAGTACTCCAAACAGCTAACAATTCCAGTTCTGTGACTTTTCTCAACACAGACATAAAATGAAGTGTTTGGAACTCTCCAGAACCCTAAGAGGTTGCCCAGGGAGGTGGTGGAATCACCATTCCTGGATGTGTTAAAAACAAGTGTCGAATGGCACTTTGGGATGTGGTTTAGTGGCCGTGGTGGTGGTGGCTTGATGGTTGCACTTGTTGATCTTGAAGGTCTTTTCCAAACAAAACAATTCCATGACTCCATGACCATTCTGATTTATCAAAGTTGCCAATTTGTGTATTTTAAGCTTAATGTAATAATTTTTGGCATCCTACCAAAGCAGTCCTAGTCTATTACTCAAGCTCATTGCTTGTGTGCAGTCATTCTAATTCCTAGATGAGCAAAGCAGTGCTTCAATGCAGGATGGAATTATTTGACTGCATTGTCACCAGCCTGTGAGGTGTTCAAGGAATGACACTTTGGGACATGTTTTAATGGCCATGGTGGTCTTAGGTTGACAGTTGGACTCGATGATTTTAGAGGTCTTTTCCAACTGAAACAGTACTGTGGTTCTGTGCTAAAATAGGACAACCCTGGCAGCACAGAACAAGAGGTGTCTTTAATCTTAAGAGGTGCCTTTCATATTTAGAGGCATCTTTAGTGTGCTAAAAGTATTAATGGCTCTCTCTTTCACTTAATAAGCATCACTAGCAAACAAATATTCAGCCCCAATATGCTATTTGAACTCTGGGTTGACAATTGTGTTTACTTTAGTTTGGCAACGTATTTCTGGAAGGGTTCCTTTGAGGATGCTGCACTGCTCCAGATGCTAATAGAACATGGCATGGGAACAGGCCTCTGATATCAAGTTAACAGAAAATGATTAGAGTGCCTAGTAGGTGGACACTTCCTTGAAGTTATTGTGTTGGCTTACTCCATATGATTAAATTCCAAGCAAGTTCTCTTTCTCTGATGGCATTCTTGGCTCTGTAATAAATAAAGATCACGTTGTTCTACTGGGCTCAGGTGGATAGCCTCTTTTATTTTGTGATGCCCTTCGATATTTAAGAGGTATTTTTGCATAATTTAAAACTTCTCAGGACAATCTCCATGCCAGTTTTAACAGCAGCTTTGAAATTCCTCTCTGGTTGTGGGTTAATTTTGTTTTTTTCCTTCTGAAACTTGCCAGTTTCAGACTCTGCTGAAGGTGGGCACTACATGCAGTCACATTGGGGCTGCAGAATTCTATGATAAGGATGAGATTGCATTCAAAAGGAAACTTTGATTTAAAAGTGCATTTACTCTTAAGTTTCCTTTCCTGCTGTCAGTGAAAAGTGTGTGTGTGTGTGTGTGTGTGTGTGTGTGTGTGTGTGAAAATCCTACCTGCAAGCTGTAAATTGACCTGGTACCTTGTGCAAGGCAGGATATTTTGTCTTTTGATGCCTCTGCCTACAAGTTACTTTATTGTCAGATACAGGATAAAAAGATGGGTCCTTCCAAACATTTTAAGAAAAGGCTGTATATTGACATGCACATGGAAATAGTTTATAAGCAGTTGTGCTGGTTTGAGGCTAATTGGAATATTTTAATGAGAGCAATTAGATTATTGGTTGTGAAAAGAAAATAATGATGAAGTCTGTATCATTTATTGGTTTGCTGAAAGGGATAAAAAGCCAAAATGTCAACAATTTGTTCCACTCTGTCCTGGGACATTTCCCTCTGCTCTAGTATCTCTCTACTAACAAATAACAACATAAGCTTTGCTACTTTTAGTTTTGTTTGCCTGTCTGGGGAAGTAGAGAGAGAAAGAGTGAGGTAGCTTTGAGCCTCTTCTGGGCAGTTCCTGTTGTCTGGGAGGGAGTTTGGATTTCTGTATTATTTCTAAGCAGTATGTAATTGTAAATACTTGTATAGATTGTATCTATATGCTTGCACATTTAGCTTTGTTGTAAATATTGCTGTAAATGTAGCTTCATCTTACTTCCAAGCCATCTGAGCTGGTCTGGTAAATTTCAATAGTGGAGGGGAAGTTCCTAACCCACCGTAGGAATGAAGACCAAGTATTATGAGGAGAAGCTGAGTGAACTGGGCTTGTTAGTCTGGAGGAAAGGAGGCTGAGAGGAGACCTTCTTGCTCTCTGCAACTCCCTGAGTGAGCTGGGGGTTGGCCTCTCCTCCCTAGTAACAAGTGACAAGTGACAAGAGTAAATGGCCTCCAGTTGTGAGAGGGGAGATTTAGATTGGATATCACAAAAACATTTATTTCCTGTACTAGAAATCAGGCATTGGAACAAGCTGCCCAGGGAGGTAGTAAAGTCACCATCCCTAGAGGGGTTCAAGAACATGTGGACATGGCAGTTTTGGACATGGTTTAAAGGCCATGATGGTGTTGGGTCAATGGTTGAAGTCGATGATCCTGGTGATCTTTTCCAACCAAAATGATTCTATGACTCTATGATTCTAAGACAAACACAATAATCTATGATTATCCAGGGAAGGAAGAAAGCAGAAGTTCTGATTTTATTTATATTAATTATAGGTGATGAGGACCCAAGGTATTCTTTCTGGTTTCTGAACCCTAAGCCTTGTGCAGTATTTGGATTTTGATTTTTTTTAAAATTTAGATTGTATCTAATAAGGACCTGATTTATTTTGAAGCTTTCAACTTCCCTGTGTTTTCCACCTTGAGATTTCCAGAAAAGCCAGACTTACCTGTATCTTCCTTCCTGCAGCCTTGTTAGGAAGTTGGAAAAGGATTTTAGCCAAAATATTTCTCGAGTGCCGCTTTAAGCTGCATCTTGATGTTAACGGTCTAATTTTTTTCCCCTTAACTGCCTTTTTCTCCCTGAAGCTTTTAGTTATGTAGCATGTATCTCTAAAGTCCATTCACATGCAACTTAGTCTAAGTCTCCCACTGACTTTCCAGTAAGACAGCTGAATCAGGAGCAATGCACAACTCCCAATTCAACATTTATCTAAAATTAAATGAACGAAGAAGCAAATCCTCTTATTGCTGAGCGTAGGAGAGGTAGGGCTAAGCCTGGCTGAGAAGAAGGGGAAAGAAGATAAGAAAGGTAGGGAGAGACCGGCAAGAAAACACACAGAAGGCTTGATATGATAAAGGGAATTTTACTGAGCATGATGATATTTCTTTTTTCCTATTTAACACCTCACATTCTGATTGATCAGTAGTTGCTGTATACAAAGCACTCATGGATATATTAGTGATGTGGGTCAGGCAGCACAAAAGAGCCTGACCCAGGCAGTGGTGCTGGGTTTGTGCTTAGTAATGAAAACTGATGAATTGAAACAGATGATTTCCTACCTCAATTTTATACGACAGTGCCTTTGAATTCTTTCTGTGTCTGTATATGCAAGAGTGATTGTGTTATCAGCTGCACAAGTTCTGTTGTCTGTGATGCTCAAATCTCTAATTATATCTTTTTACTGCTTTTTAAGTTATGGAAAGCAACCAGGCAGACTGGTACCAGTAAAAATACTAAATTTCCCATCTGAAATTGGTCCATTTCTACTTCACTGTGCTTCAGTGTATCTCAGTTTCGTTAGCCAGGTAAGAGAGACAGTCAGAGACAAACAACATTTTCCTTACAGGAATATAACAGAGTTCCCTCACTGCATGTCCTAAGGTGGGTGTTTTCAGTACTATTACCACAGCCATCCCTGTGAGAATCTATTGAGGATAATCATATTGCTGTGGAGTAACAATATGTAGATAGGGGCTTCTGGAAGTTGAAACCCCCTGGTCCAAACAAGTCCAGCTTTGGTGAAGTAGTTCAGGGTTGTGCCTGTTTGAGATTTGGAGGATGGAGGGGCAAAATGCCCCTGTATTTTGCCACTCTTACAATGGACACCTTTAATCTGAACATTTCTTTGGGTGTGGGAGAGTACCAGCTAAGTGCTAATTTTGAGACATCTGGTTTGAGGGAAATGCAGAGCGAGTCACCAAAAAGTCTGCATTTTACCTGATTTTTCTCTACCTTTATCCAATTATTTGGATTTATTCAAAGCTGTCTGGTGAGAGCTAGCTAACAGCTCCAGGCTTTATCAGCCTGAAGAAGGAAGGAGTAGCCTGCACTCACCTGCGCAGCCTTTGTTCTCAAAGCAGAGTGCACTTCACCATAAAGCAAACCCTGCTTCAGCAAACAAATTACCTGTACCTCTTCCTCTGACCTTGATTTCTTCTCTGGTAAGAAACTGGCTACAACTTGGATTTCTGTTCATAAACAGCAGCCTTAAGGAGCTTCTGCTTTCTGTCTGAGCTCATTCATCCCAAGTTATGTGTTAGGCAAGTTCCAAATGATGAAAGATGCAAAATTATATTTTCCTAGGGTGGTTTAGAGCTTCCAACTCTCAGCTTATGAGAGTAGCATTGATTTGCATAGATTTGCATTTTAGGAGTCCTGAGCAAGAAGGTAACTGAGAAAGGGCTGGCTTGGCCTTCTGAGCCTTCCTTTGGTGTTATCTGTGGCTCTGGTCACAAAGGAACATTTAGAGCTGAATGATAATGCACACAAGAGAATATATCACCGTTATTAATATTTTTTTCTCTAATTTAACTGGTTAACACTGGGCTGGATTTTACATTAATAAAATCAGCTTTCTATCTGTTTTTTTTTTTTCCTAAGGAGGACCAAAAGCCTCATTATAATGTTGCACTGGGGCATGAGCTTCTGTAGGGAGTGATGGATTATGTGGGTACTGCTTCCTGAATGTCCCTGCAGGGCAGCAATTTTGTGGTATTTGCAAGATAGTACAGAAATTCAGTTCAGAAGACTCTGCTTTGGAAAATGAACTCCTTAATATATATGCTCTCTAGCTCTGGAGGTAAACATAGACATATCTGCTATTGTCTAGGGGCTGTGTCTTGCAACTGCAACTTGCATAATCAATCCTAAAAATGTACATGATAAATTAACGGTCAATAAGTTTGTGTAAGAAATTGGATAATTAGCCTGAAAAGGATGTACATGGTGTAAAAGTACAAAAAGAGAGATGTCAACTCAGGGCATAATTTAAACTTTATTCTTTCCCTTGTATTCTCTTCTGCTTTGTGAGACTTAGTTTCCATTTGCTTGGTCAAAGCACAAATGTCCTTTCTGAGACTGTCTTCCATCACAGAATCACAGAATGGTTTGAATTAGGTGGCACCTTCAAAGATGATCTAGTCCAACCCCCTTGCCAGGGCCAGGGACATCTTTTGCTAGATTAGTTGTTCCCTGCCATGGCCAGGGACATCTTTCATTAGATTAGTTTGCTCAGAGCGTCAACAGACCTGATCTTGAACATGTCCAGGGATGGAACATTTGCAGCTTGTCTGGGCACCCTCTTCAAGGGTCTCACCATCACCTCATCATGGAAAAAAAAAATCTTCTATGTGTCTAATCTAAATCTACCATCTTTCACTTTAAAACTGTTGCCACTGGTCCTATCACCACAGACCTTGGTAAAGAGCCTCTCTCTCATCTGTCTTTCAAACCTTCTTTAAGTATTAAAAACCCATGATAAGGTCTCACTGCAGCCTTCTCATCTCAAAACCGAACCATCCTAACTCTTTCAAACTTTTAACACAGAAGAGGTGCTTCAGCCCACTGACCATTTTTGAGGCCTTCCTCTGCACCTGCTTCAAGAAGTCATTTGTCATTCTCATGCTGGGAACTTCAGAACTGGATGCAGTACCAGGTAGGTAGAGTACTCTCATTAAGGTAGTACTCTCAGAGAGACTACTCTCATTAAGGTAGAGAAAGGAATCAAATCTTTCAGATCTGAAATAAGGAAGTTCTTTGCTGTGGTGAGATACTTGAATGGGTTGCCCAGGGAATTTATGGGTGCCTCCTCCATGGAAGTGTTTAAGACCAAGTTGGACAAGACTTTGAGCAAGCTGGTCTAGTTGGAGATGCCCCTGCCTATGGCAGGGGGTTTGGAACTAGATGATCTTTAAGGTCCCTTCCAACTCAAGCCATTCTATGATTCTGTGAAGATAGTCTGGGTCTATGTAACTGAGACAACACTGGGTATGTAGTCCACTCAATGCATACAGAGACAAAGGGACATTACTCTGGGCTATTTGTTCATGCTTTCCACTCTTTGGTATAAAGGATTGTATAGGTCTCCAGCAACTGGAGCTTGGCTGACATCTGGTTCCTGAAGTGGTATGATGTTTATCATTCATGCACCATGCTGTGGGGTTTTTTCCCGTATCTTGTTAACCAGGTGTCAGAAGAGAGCATCTTTCATTGTCCTCCACGTCCCTTTTGTTTTGTTTGTAGATGAAGCCATTTGAAATACATGCTCATCAATTACTCATGTGTGAACGAGAATGTAACTACATAAAGATGCACATTTAGCATCTTTAGAAGTGCACAATTTATCCTGAGAAATAATTCGTTCTTGAGAATGTTTCCTGAGGTCCTTTTGGAAGCTCTCTAGCTTGTCAGTTATTGAAGATTTTGGCATTTAGGTGCCTCTCCCACTTTTTGTCTTTCTACTTATGTCAGCATTAGCAGTGCTAGTCACAGAAAGGAGTCTTAACATGCAGTATGGAAACAAAGAATTATATTGTTGTTTATGGGAAAGTTGTTTCATTCAGGAATGTTTGCCATGTGTGTTCCTTTTGAAGTATTTAATAAAGACTTCTAGCTATTTTAGCTACCATCTGAACTATGCTATTCAACTTGTTTGGTACAGCAGAGCAGTTTTCAAACTGATTTCATAGCATCCTGTGAATCATGTAAAAGACAGGGAAAGCTAAAGAGTTTGCTTGAAATTGCTGGTGGAATAGTCTGTCTGCTGAAATGCCTAATCTATGATAGTCTTTGTGGCACTGTCTCATAGTTTGTTTCATTTCCAGAAGCCTAAGGAGTATGTGAAAAGTTTTATAGCTTGTAGCAAAACAAAAACCAAACCAAAACAACAAAGAAAGTGCATTTGTCCCCAGTCAAAGCTCAGGATTTTCATTCTCTCTGTCACTTGACCTGCATTTTCCTTCTTGTAACTATTTATTAGCTTGCAATCACCCTTGGTCACAGTGGTTAATATAAGGTGTGTGTACCGTCTGTCTAGAAGCTTCCAGATACCTCAATCCAAAAATAATTCAATACAGTCTTGACACAAGTCCCTGTTTCCTATAAGGCTTCATTCTGGTTGACTGCTCTTATGTATTAAACCTGTTGGATACTTACCTTTTCCTAGCTTGCTGGGAAACAGCTGGGTGCTTTCCATTCTGAAATGGTCTTTCTGACCCTCCCAACAGTATAAAGGCCAGGAGGAACCCTCACTGGTTTTTGTCCTTTCTGCTTCTCTCTTGGAGTCTTTCTATCACTCTAGAAACCAGCATATAATGGGCTTAGTTTAAGTTTTCTTTGTATTTCAGTCAAATATAATTCTTCATATACTTGTTCAGTTGCTACATTTTCAGACTGCAAAGTGACTTTGGGGAAGCAGCCAGCATGTTGATGTTAATCCTTTTTATATCTATTTAAAGGGATCACTTTCTACTCAGGTGCCTGTCCATGAATGTGTTCATCATATTTTCCACATGGACCAGCTGTGATAAGCTGTTCTTTTGTGGTGTTTGTGCAGCTGTTTCACTGCCCAGAATGTCTTTGATGCAGGAATATTGGTTTGTTGCTTGGCCGTTGGGTGAAGCAATTAATCACTGAGTGAATATGTCAAACATACCACTTCTGTTTTACTTCCACCTAGGCTTATATTTAACTTTACATATTTGTCTGTTGCTTTCAGAAAAATTATACCAGAGCTTCTACCATCCCATGTCAAGTTTTATACAGTGGAAATTATTATGAGTGACAAGTCCTTTTGGGCCACCAGATCTACCTGCTGGCATACAAAATTGAGTGCAGTAGCAGCCTGCTGTAGCAATGGTTGTTGCCTCCTTTAGCACTCTGACTGTAGTGTTTCTGCTTTAGTCAGAAAATACCTTTTTCAGTCACAGAAATTTGGCAGTCATCATTGTTTAAGCATTTTGGATTTATGCAAATAAGCTGCTGCAAGGGCTATTGTGCAGCTTTTCCAACTCAGGGTCTCTGCAGCTTTAGCAATGATGCGGGATTTGTCTTAGTTTTGTTCTCTCCAGTCTATGTTATTGCTTTCACCTTTTTCTTTTTTGGAGGTTGGATTATTTCATACACTTCCAGGTGTCTTATTCCAAAATTCATCATGGTCTTAACAAAACATTTCAGTAGTCTTTTATGAGCTTTGGAGATACTATCATGAAGTGCTTTCTCTGAACCAGTTTCCTTACTTTTGATTGTCTTTTTGTTGTACAGAATCATAGGACTGTGAAATTGGGAGAGACTTTTGAGCTCAAGTCCAACCATTCACCTAGAGCTCTTAGTCCCACCCTGCTGCTAAGTTACTACCACTAAACCACGTCCCTTCGGCACCACATCCACGTGTCTTTTGAATTCCTCCAGGGATGGTGACTCCACCACCTCCCTGGGCAGCCTGTTCCAATTCCTGAGAATCCTCTCTGTGAAGAAATTTTTCTTCATATATAGATATGAAGAATTCTTCTATTCATATATAGATATGAATTATTTAATCAGGTTGAGTCTCACTAGGATCCCACAAGCATCTCTTCCTACTGTACGCATAACCAGTATGAACTGAAATCTCTATAGCTGTCTCTGGATCTTCACAACTCTAACTGCTATTTGTTTTGATCCTGTTCACACTGTGATCCTACCATCATAAAATCACAATTTGGCTTTGTGAGATCACAATCCTATTTCCCTCTCTTGCACATTCCGAAGAAGTCTTTAACCTTGTCTATGCTAGAGAGGTTCTTGTGCACCGTCAGCAAACCCCCTTGGAGTAGACAGAGCATGCTGACACAAGCTCTTTGGCTTGCTTAATAACACCAGGTCCCTGAATAAGAGCAAAAAGCATCTTCCCTTAGCATTACTGCATCCACACGGAGGTTTTGCTGGTGCAATAAAACCATCTGAGGGGAATGATTTTTTCACACCCTGGGCCAACACGAACAGGCCCAACTCCATATTGTAGACATGGCCTTTATTGTTCTCCAGCTGTCTCTTTGTGTTTTGCTTTTTTGTGTTTGCCTCTGGTGACAGATTGAGCATTCGTTGCCTGCCTTGCACTGTGTCATTGTCATACACAGGCTCGGCAATTTACTGTTCTTTTCTCTCCCCAAATTTTCAGAATGCTAAGGAGCCTTGTTGAATGCACTAAGTATGAGACCTGCAACCCCCACTTTTTACAAGCCTATTTTCTAAGAAGGCTTTTTTGGTAATTCTGAAACACGGTTTTCAGATTCACACATAGCTTCAAAACAGTGTAAATTGTTAGAAAAATGCTTCCACTTGTAAAACATTATCCTTGAAAGCATCTCAAAAATAAATTTCCATAGTTTCTTGTTTTTTTTAAGGGTGAAAGATTGAAGAACTGATACCTTTCTTTAAAAATGGTCTATTGGACTGAAAAAGGTGCTGTAATTCCTCTCTCAAACTCTTGTCTAGTTATGCATGTGTGAAATCTCACCTCTGGGATAGTTTTTTAACAGAGTGCATGCTTGATTTTGTTGGCCGTGAATTCCAGAAGGTTTTTGCTCACAGCACTGTGTTTTTTTTTCCATGCAGATCTTCTGTATTATGTCAGTCATGACTCTTCTTTATAGTTTTGTATTTAATCTTGTATGCCTTGTGATTATTTTTTTTTTTCTTTATTTTCACATTTGCATTAGCAAATTATCTGAGCTGTGCTCTCGCTCTAAAGGTGAGCTTGTTCAGCAAGTTTGCTTAAAGAACCGCTGTGGATTCTCTAAGTATCCTCCTCTCACCAACCTTAGAAAAATAGAATCACTTGGTTGGAAGGGACCTTAGGATCATTGGGTCCAACCATTAAATCTTCTCTATAATTCATAAAATGGCTTCATTAGAAATTATTTCATCTTATTCAGGTTTGGTTTTCCAGGGACTGAACAGCTTTCCAAGTTTAGCAGTTGTGGTGGGTTAAGGAACTTCCCCCCCACTACTGAAGTTTACCAGACCAGCTTAGATGGATTGGAAGTAAGAAGAAGCTATATTTACAGCAAAGCTAAATTCACAAGCATATATACACAATATTTACAAGTATTTACAATTATATACAATTAAGAAATAATACAGAAATCCAAACTCCCCTCCTGAACGAATAAACTACCCAGAAGGCACTCAAACAGGCTCCCCAGAGAAGCTGTGGAGTCTCCTTCTCTGGAGCCTTTCAAGGCCTGTCTGGATGCATCCCTCTGTGACCTGAGCTACATTGTCTGGTCCTGCTCTGGCAGGGGAGTTGGACTCGATGACCTCTTTGGGTCCCTTCCAATCCCTGACATCCTGTGAGCCTGTGATCAAAGCTACCCTCTCTCTCTCCCTCTCTTTCCCAGAGAGAAAACAAAACACCAGCAAAGCTTACTTTGTAATCTGGAAATGTTAGCTGGGGTTATTGGAAGAGACTGGAAAGAAGAGATTCAATGCTCAGGAGCAAAGAAGGAAAAGAGGGACAAATGGTTTACTCTTTGGCTTTTTATCCCTTTTAGCAAAGCAATGAATGATATAGACTTTGTCATTATTATTCTTTTATAACCAATGATCTAATTTCTCTCATTAGAATATTGCAATTTACATCAAACCAGCACAGCAGTCCAGTGCTCTACTGTTTATGCAAATTCTCAGTCACTGCTGTGAACAGACACTGTTCTTAGATGCCACATTCTTTGAGCTCAGAACGCTCTTGGGCTGTGCAGGAGATCCATACTGCTTATGCCATGTATGTGTCAGCATCAGCTTCTTTGACAGCTGCTTTGCTCTCCTTTCTAGATACCATTCTTGCAGTTTGGGTTTTGCTCTGTTGTTGCCTATAGGCTCCATTGTTGTTAAATAGATCCTGTCGAGAGGATCTCTCTGGGGACAGAAAAATGGGGAGTTGCCATCACCTTTGTCAAAGTTACATCGAGGCTTTTCTGCACTGCAGGCAAGAAAGGACCAAGGGCAGGCTGCTCCTGACATGGATAGGGCTGAGTGAAGGAGAAAGGACAGAGCTGCAATGGACAGCTGTGGGGAAAGCCCTGTAGAGCTAGAGTTTTGTCTGTTGTTTTTACCAGTGAGAGGGAAGAAATGGGTCTGGAAGCTGCAAGCTTTGCTAGGAGGAAACACTTTCTGCTTAGGTCACTCACAGCTCAAAAGGTCTTTTTTTTCCAGACCTTAGCAGCCCAAGTATAAAGCAGGTGAATAAATCTGCTAGAGATGTCCTGCTTTGTCTGGGCAAGGAAATGGCCCAATCATGTCTTTGTTCTGTCTTTTTCCCAGCAATTCATCACTGGTGCTGCTTTCTTACAGGAGAAAACCCACAACTGAAAGAAACATGGCAGACATGAATCTCTGTCTCTGCAGGGGCAGTCACACAGAATCAAAAAATTGTTTTGGTTGGAAAAGACCTGTAAGATCACTGAGTCCAACCATTCTGTAACTACCAATTCTGGGGCTAAGCCATGTCTCTCAGCACCACATCTCTGTGTCTTTTAAATACCTCCAGGGATGGGAATTCGATTGCCTCCCCGGGCAGCCTGCTGAAGTCTTTGAGAGCCCTTTGAGTCAAGGAGTTTCTTCTAATATCCAACTTAGACCTCTCCTGGTGCAGCTTGAGGCCATTTCCTCTTGTCACTTGTCACTAGGCCGAAGAGACCAACCCCCACCTCACTCCTACCTCCTTTTAGGGAGTTGTAGAGAGTGAGAAGGTCTCCAGTCAGCCTCCTTGTCTCCAGACTAAACAAGCACAATTCCCTCAGCTGCTTCTCAGCAGACCTGTTCTCCAGACCTTTCACCAACCTCAGGCTGTCATCCAACACTTCATGAAGCAGAGTTTCTGGCTGTCATCTCAGGATACAATACCTCTCAGGGGAAGAGTTACATGATTTGAGCTGTCTGTCTGTAGAATGAGCAGCAGCAGGCTCTGTCATGATGCAATAAATGAGCATTTATTTTGCCACCTGTGGAGCTGCTAGTAATTTGAAATTTTGATTCCTGAGAAATGAGTTTATTATTGGTCTCAGTGAAAAAATCCTCCCTTCTAAATAGTTGAGAAACTGAATCCAGACAGGATTCTCTGTATCCTTCTCTGTAACTTAACCCTGAATCCTTCTCTGTAGCTACAAGCATCTTCATTCTCAGAATGGCCCTGAAAATTAAAGTTATTATCTGTTAGAGAGAAATGTGACAGACAGGAAGAATAAAGTTTTCCAGAACGTTTTTCAAAAAGACTTATGGAAAGTCATCAAGCAATGCCCAAAGTGGGAGCTTGCATTATATTGTAAAATTGTTTCAGTTGGAAAAGACCTCTAATATCATTCACTCCAACCATCAACCTAAGACCACCATGGTCATTAGATCATGTCCTGAGGTACCATCTCCACATGTTACTTGAACACCTCTAGGGACAGTGACTCCACCACCTCCCTGGGGAGCCTGTTCCAATGCTTGACTGCTCTTTCAGTAAAGAGATTAGAAGCAGAAGTTTACATCTCGTCTGCTAAGACTTAAGACTAGAGTACAGAAAACACATCCATGACTGCTTTAGAACTAGAAGCTTTTAAATGTGTTTTTTATTCAGTGGATGTATCTGGTGATTCACCATCCCTTCATCAAAATTAAGAAGCTGGACAAGATCTTAAAGTGCCAGATAAATTAGTGTCTTTTACATCACTCTATGTAAGACAGCAATGTAACTCTGCAAGCACTTTTGCTGCAATAGCCTATGCCATATTTTGAATCCTCATCATTTTGCAGTTCTACAATAAGATGCTTCTGAGAGTACTCAAAGACAGGACTCAGGTCTGAATGAAATAGTTTAACCCATGAGCTATTTCGGCTATTTACCTAGGGCCAGGGGCTTACCTACGCCAGGATCAAGCACTACTACTTCTACTCAAGGTCTACAGAGATGAATAGGAGACTAGAACATCTGTCCTGTGAGGAAAGACTGGGAGAATTGGGTTTTTTAGTCTGGAAAAGAGAAGACTGAGGGGGAGATCTCATGAATACTTATAAATACTGAGAGGGTAGGTGTCNCTGGAGACATTCAAAACCCACCTAGACATGTTGCTGTGTGACCTTCTTTAAGTGAAGTTGCCATGGCAGGGAGTTTGGACTTAATGTTCTGCAGAGATTTCCTTTCCTACCATTCTGTAATTCTGTGATTCTGTTACTGCAGAGTAATATGTAGATGTAAGACATACCCTTGGGGCATTTGCAAAACCCATAGTGTCTGCAGAATCATTTGATTTTGCAGAATGCTGTGACATATGAATAGTAAGTAAAGGTTTCAGGAGCATATCTTGATCTAACCCTTGATCAGACCAGAGCCCTACGTGTCTTTGATGACTTGTAGTCGTCATGCTAAATCATCATTGACAAACAAGGTTAGGTCACATTTTCAGTGTCTGGGGGTAGCTTGCAGGGAAGTCAGTGATTTACAGCCAGAACTGAATTCTGCTGTTCCCAAAGACTTCAAGACTGTATAAAAATAAAACTTTGGAAAGCCATGATAACAACAAAATAGACTATAAACTACTGAGTGAAATGACAAATCCTATAAAGATAACTAACAACAATTTATTTTCTTTTTTATTTTTGTTTTCAATTGGGAAAGCTACAAGAGAGATGAAAGAATGGAAATATGAAACAGAACCTGTTTTGAAAGAATTTTTAAAATTCAGATTATGTTTCCTCATCTCTTTTGTTCTGCCTGCCAGAGTCTGTGTTCTGAAAACCCTGTCACTTTAATGAGTTTCAAGACTTTCAAATGGCAGTATTTAAAAATGAAATCAACATATGGGGGAGGCAGGTGGTCATTTTCCTCAATAATGGGATATGATATGAGTTCATTTAGAGCACTAAATTGAAGAGCAAGAGGTTCCAAAATGCAAGAAGCAAAACAAGCACAACACTCTCGGTGTTTTAAATGACATTATTAGGGCTGTTTCATGGATGGATCTGTCAGTGGGTAGATATTAGCTGTTTCAAGAGCTGCAGAGCTGCAAAATCACTGCATTTGTTCCTATGCTACTGAAAAGAGCCCATGCAGAAAGAAAAAAGAGCTTCAAAAATACTTTAGAAATTAGCAAGAAATAGGAAATAAATTAATAATAACTTTCAGACAGCATTCTCTTCCTCATGGTCCATGATCTCATCTGGAAATGCACAGCATCAACTACAGAAATTTGTCACATCTATCAGAAGAGTTAAGGTAACTTTGCTGAAATGCTTAGAGAGAAATCTGAAACACAAAGAACTCCTTCAAGTCCTCTATGATTTATAGTCTTCTAAATTTTTCTGTGTACTACATTATGTAGTTTGCAGCAAACACTGTAAGAAAAATCGCATGGTTCTAAATTCCATTACTCCTTTTCATCAAGTCATTCATAATTGTCTGTCTTCAGGACTCTAGGAGCTACCATTTCCCTTGGAAGACTATTTTGTGCTCTCACAGGATGCCCTGGGCCAAGAAATTCTTACTTTCAGAGAACCCAAATTGAGAGAGGGAACTATTTCACCTGGAAGCACCCATCCTCTCGTCTTTTAAAACATGCTATTGGAGTAATTTCACAGAAACATCTCGTCCATAAACTTGAACTTCTTTGCTTTACTAAAGTTCATAAAATCACAAAATGGTAGGGGTTGGAATGGACTTTGGAGATCACCTAGTCCAACTCCCCTGAGAATGCAGATATGCCTAGATCAGATTGCACAGGAATATATCCAGACAGATCTTGCAAGTCTCCAGAAAAGGAGACTCCACAACCTCTCTGGGCAGCCTCTTCCAGGGCTCCATTACTCTCACAGGAAAGAGGTTTTTCTTCATATCCAAGTGAAATCTCCTGTGTTCTAGTTTGTGCCCACTGCCTCTTTTCCTGTCACTGGGCACCACTTGAAAGAGCCCATCCCTGTCCTTATGACTTCACCCTTTAGATATATTCATGTGCATTTATAAAATGCTATCTCAGACTTCTCTTTTCCAGGATTAGAAACCCCAGGTCTCTCAGCCTCTCCTCTTCAGAGAGGTGCTCCAGTCCCCTCAGCATTCTCATGGTCCTCTGTTGGATTCCCCCCAGCAGTTCCCTGTCTCTTTTGAACTGGGAAGCCCAGAACTGGACACAGCAATCCAGGTGCAGCCTCACCAGGACAGAGTAGAGAAGTAGGAGAACCTCCCTTGACCTGCATGAGACAACTTCTGTGTATTTGGATTTTGTGCATAGTATTGAAAAAACCCAGTTGGTCCCCCTGCCTTTTTCTTGTGAATCCCATGAAGGATCCTGTGCTGCATGTAGTGAGCATGGACAAGGAACCTGTAATATAAAAGAAGATGTATGAGAAATTTAAGCCCAGCTTTTTGGATTGCAGGTGTTTATAGTGCCATACTGCTACATGGCTTTTCTTTCCTCCTTCTCCAGCTTGGCATGTTGGCTTACTCTTCACTAGTGGTGTCTCAGCTGTGGCTGCATTATACTCCTATTGAGGACAAGGGAGAGAGGAGGACTGTAAGCTGCTGAATAGAAGCCATCACCACTTAGAGCAAAATCCAGCAATATTGCCAGTAGAACAATCCAAAGCAAGCAGCTGCTCCCTTCTCCCTGTGCCTCTCTGCTCAGCCTCAGCTCTCCAAAAATGTGCTACCTTTGGAGCATACCCCTGGAAAGGCTGCTGCTGTCATGAGGAATTGGAATGTGCAGATTTTGATCCCTCCCCTCACTGCATTGTGTATTTCCTGGCATTTTTATGGGTGTTGATAATTTGTTTGGGGTCTCTGCTTCCTTGCTTACTTTTCACTTATGCAGAAGCCAAATATTGAGAGAGGCAGATAAACAAAAATTATTGTATGGGCCTTTCTTTCACTCTCTTTGAAACTCCCTGTATATAAGAGGAAGAATAGAACTGCAATCTGTTTACAATATTTTTATTAAGCATACTCAATATTTCCCCCTCCCCCCCAAGTAATTCCAGGTGGAACAAGATCCCCAGGGAGGTGTGGAGTCACCATCACTGGAGGTGCTCAAAAAATGAGTAGATATGGCACTCTGGGATGTGGTTTAGTGGTTATGGAGGTATTAGGTAGAAGCTGATCTTAGAGTTCTTTTCTGGCCTTAATGATTCTGTGACTCCAAATACCCAAAATGTGCAAGAGGGCAGCAGGACTAGAGAAAGAATTTCAGCAGATAGAAATGAACAGATTGCTGAATGTTATTGATACAAATTTTATGGGAAAAAAATGAAAGTGCCTCCCCTCTGTAAATGAAGAGAACTGGAATCCCCATACACCCCAATTAAACAGAGCTGTCCTGACCATTGTGCCCACTTCTTTCAACATTCATTAACTCACGTTGTGCTTCACTAGAATTCTGTGAAGCATTTCAGATTTTTCTTGCCTCAGTTGTCAGATTTCCTAAATGTCAGATGTACTCTTCTGTGTCAGTAATAACACCTTAAGTTCTGGAAAAGGAGAGGGATTTTTTGTTGTTACTGTCGTTGGTATTACAGAATCACAGAATCACAGAACTTTAGAGGTTGAAAGGGACCTCCAGAGACCATTGAGTACAACCTCCCTGCCAAGGCAGGATCCCCTAGGGTAGTTCACACAGGAACACATCCAGGTGGGTTTTGAAAGTCTCCAGAGAAGGAGACTCCACTACTTCTCTGGGCAGCCTGTTCCAGTGCTCTGTCACCCTCACTGTAAAGAAATTTCTCCTCATGTTGAGGTGAAACCTTCTGTGTTCCAGTTTGTAGCCACTGCTCCTTGTATTATTGCTGCTGACCACCAAAAAGAGATTGGCCCCAGCCACTTGACACCCATTGCTCAGATATTTGGATACATTGATCAGATTTCCACTCAGTCTTCTCCAAACTAAACAGCCCCAGGGGTCTCAGTCTCTCTTCCTAGGGGAGATACTCAAGTCCCACAATCATTCTTGTGGCTCTCTGTTGGACTCTCTCCAACAAGTGCCTGTCTCTTGAACTGGGGAGCCCAAAACCAGATCCAGTATTCCAGGTGTTGTCTCACCAGGGCAGAGTAGAGGGGGAGAAGAACCTCCCTAGCCCTGATGGCCACACTTTTCCTGATGTACCCCAGGCTGCCATTGGTTCTTGGCCACGAGGGCACATTGCTGGCCCATGCAGAACTTGCTGTCCACCAGGACTCCAAGGTCTTTGTCCATGGAACTACTTTCCAGCAGGACAACTCCCAATCTCTACTGGTGCCTGTGAGCCATTAACTCACTCTCTCAGTCCACTGAGGGAGAGAAACAGGTATTTAAAGATAGCAAGCAAAGAAAAGACTTCTGGAAAGTATATGGGATTAGGCTGTCTGCAGTTCTCATGACTTTAAAACTACTTAGGATGATCTGTGCTGGTTTTCTGTCTTGCTATTGTTTCTTGGTTCAGCAAAGCCTTAATAGTAGAGCTGAAAAACATGGCAGAAAATGGCATGTTTTGTTGACTTTTGTACCTTTGGGTTTTTTTCTGGTGGGCCATTCCCCCTTTGTGCTTTTTTCTTCCAGAGACACACTCTACACAACGCTGTCATAACCCTAAGGGCAAAACTAAAAGAAGAAAGTAGTATGCAAGCTCAAGAATCCATTCTTGCAGAGAAAAATCTTGACATTTCCAAGGCTTTGGGTTTCAAAAGTTTAGCACCAACCTTTCAAGTCCTGGTGTTGTACAGGGGGTAGGGTTTTGTTATGCAAAGTGTGCACAGAAAGATGAATTTCAGGACTCCAGAGGGGATGTCATGTTTACACAACTGTGTTTCAATAGACTCTTCAATGTATATTTCTCTACTGTCTTCCAAGGAGCAAGACTTAAGGCATGATCCTGACTGTTGTAATAGTAACAACTATCAAACTCAGCTGGAGATGGGTACATGCAGTGCATTTCAGATCAGGCTTATACTTTCAAAACAGACTCAACAGACATTTGATGCTCCAAAAATGTAAGTTCTAACCTGATCCAGAAACATTTAAATAAATGAGTGGATGATCCCAGAGATAGTTCTCAGCACTTTCCAGCATCTCCTCTCAGCACCTTCCAGGATCTCATCTCAGTCTTCTGTTCCCCAGACTAAACAGCTCCAGGGCTCTTTCTTTGCCTTCAGTAGGCATAGAAAACTTTGAAGCAAGGGTTAAAATAGTATCCAGGCATAGACAGTCTGCACTTGAAAATACATGAGTTAAGCCTTTCCTTTATCTTAACCCATCCCCTTGCAAGCAATGTTATTGCTTTCTGGATCATTTAATCATCAGGAGTTGGAATAACACGCTCCTCATAGATGTCTTCTCTGGTTCATATATAAGAGAGATGATGAGAAGACCCAGGATTATTGTACCTCTCTTCCATTGTGGGCTGATATTTCAGTCTTTCTGGGACTGTTGGCAACCATTTCTTTTCAATTTCAGCAAGGACTGTGCTTCTTGAATTGTATTAGGGATCGATAGAGGAGAAACAAAATGTTGGGCAGTTTAATTTCAGCTACTCTTCTGTGAAGTGGAGCAAGTATTTGGTTTCATCAAAGCATTTCTTCTCAGAGAAAATATGACAGGACAGTTAAGAAGTGGAGTAAAAAGGCAAAGGGTTTGCAACATTTGGAGAGGCTTGAAAGCCATGTTCCCTTTTCTAAGTGTGCAGATATGCAGATCATTAACTGTAAACCTGTTATTTGGTTATTTAGTCCAAGGGCTTAGGGCTAAGTGTGTGCTTTAAAATTCATAGAATCTACTGATTAAAATTAATCTATTTGGAAAACCACCTCTATCAGGTGATTCATGTGCTCTATTTATCTTTGCATGAAATACTCCAGTCCTAAGTTGTACTTGCCATGATGCTACAAGTCCCTGCAGGGGTCACTTTTAGGTGCAACAGTTTTTTAATGCTGTAATTTGATTTATTTTCAGTAAATACATAAGACTAAGTCAGCACCATCACACATTTTTCTGTGAAGTTTGCAAAACTAATGGCTGGTGCCACGTCACAGTTGGCCATCATCTATCACTTTCGAAAGCCATTCCAAGGCAAAAGGAGAGAGGACACCAAGAAGTTCTGTCTAATTATCTTACTTTGACACATCTAAACTGTGCACTGTGTTTGCACAGAGCATTGAAACAACAAAGGACAGCTATAGGATGGACATCTGGTGCTAGGAAAGGGCTTTGTGTCAGCAAAATCTGTTGGAGGCAGCTTTGCCAGTGAAGCCGCAAAAAGTGAGACCTTTATGGCAACTTGAAAAGCAAAGATACTGCAAATGTGGCATGTAGGTTTGTTCAAGTCTCAACTCAGAAGTTCTCAGCTACCTGGTGAGCAAGTCTGCCCTGGCACCAACCATGGTCTTGCGAAAATGAAAAGTAGTCCTGGTTTTCTGTAAAGGTTTTGAGTATTACCCTGGTCATGTAAAATGTTATTAAGAATTCCTGGCAATATTTAAGATATTAGAATTACCATAATTACTATATTTCATATATTGAAATTATGTATTTGTACAGCACAGTATTCATTTTGCCTCAGGAAATTGAAGACTTTCCTAAAAACAACAAAACCCACTTTGGAAATGAGTCTCTTCTCTGCAGAAAGAAATTAAATGTTTTAATTGTCATAGGCACATATTTGTAACTGATTCAAGGGCAAGAATATGGAAGTGGAAGGCAATGCCCATTAAGTTTGCCTGGAATGAACAGGAGGAGTCTTAGGTTATAGAATCATAGAATCATAGAGTGGTAAGGTTAGAAGGGACCTCAAGGATCATCTAGTTCCAACCCCCTGCCATAGGCAGGGGCACCTCCCACTAGAACAGGTCACTCAAGGCCTCGTCCAACCTGGCCTTGAACACCTCCAGGGAGGGAGCCTCCACAACCTCGCTGGACAACCGGTGCCAGTGTCTCACCACCCTCACTGTAAAGAACTTCCTCCTAACATCCAGTCTAAATCTCCCCCCTGCCAGTTTAAACCCACTGCCCCTTGTCTTGTCATTATGGTTGGACTCGCTGATCTTGAGGTCTTTTCAATCTAAATGATTCTAAGAGTCTATGAAGACCCACTGGTGTGGATCAGGGGACATCAGAGAAATGGAAAACTGGTCTGGAAAGAGGAGGAAAGATGCTTTTTCTATTCTGCACTATTCCTCTGTTGTACAACTTGCACATGGTTTGCAAAAGGTGCCTCTTGCCTACTGTTTCTTGTTGTTCAGGAAAACACACATGAAAGCAGCAAAGACACCTTCCATTTTATGTGGTTATTTTCAGCAATAATACATGTTTAATTCAAAGGTGGTGTCAAACTATTTCTGAGCTAATTGTTATGTAGTCAGAAGAAAGAAAAAATGTTTTCCCTGTGTGTTTTCATTTGGAGCTGTTTGGGTTTTACAAGAGATTTGCTTTGCTTCAAAAGAGTAGCACCTCTTTTGAATTGTGTCTTTTTCATTACATGACTACTGAACCTAATCATCCAAGGAACAGATATATTCTGCATAAATAAATTACATTTTAGGAAATAGAAAGCTTTACTAATTGCATTCATTTTGTAATTTTGTGAAATGCTAGCCATATATTTAACAAAAAATTGATTTTGTCTCCATATTGCCTCTCTGAAGTTCATAAATTGTGCACCTGCTGACAGAGAGGCACACAGGTGAAGCCCATTTCATTTGGGCATCACTAAGGAAAATTACCTTTTGATTAATATATAAAGTGAGCTTCATCTCCTAAAATTAATTATTTACCACGAGTCTACTAAATACCCTGCTAGTTTGCTTATAATGTCAACCTTTTAAAAATGATTAATAGCACATGAAACTGAGCTTATTGATTAAGCTTGAGACTTCCCAGAAAATAAGGAAAATTACCTTGCTAAAAGAGGCAATGCCAAGAGTTCTCCATTCCAAGTATGATATAGGAAAGGCAGACTGTAAAATGCTGTGCATTCTGATAGATATGCACAGACTAACAGTGCTTAATTCTCTGTGAAAGTTATTTAATATCTTTCTGATTATAGTTTTCTGTTGTATTCCTCTAACTCTGTGCTCTTGAGCATAAAACATCACCTTTTGGAAGCATAATTGGTTTCTTTCTTTATTCTCATTTTTCCATGCAAAGAAAAAGGAAGCTTATTTCTGATGTTTGGGGTTGAGTGGCCATTTGGTTTTCTGTATGAATGATTTCATCTGCTCAAGAAATGGAGTCAGCGTTCTGAATTCCTGTGTTTTCTAATCACATGAATCTTTCCCTTTAGATCAAAAGTTTATGATCAGATTTGCTTCTTTCCACACAAAATAAAAAATAAAAAAAATTTTAAAAAAGGAAGGTGAAATACATAGCTGAAATATAAAATGGCAAATTTAATGAGTTTCTTCACAAACATCCTTTAAGAGGGACACTGAGGAGGACTTCTGTGCTTATCAAAATTTCTCTAATAAAATATCTGAATAAAGTTGTTTTTTCTCTTGTAGCCTTTCCCTCCACTCCCCCTTTATTTAATAACTTTTTTGCACCATGACTCCTTTAAATACTGCATTGCCACCGTGTTTCTCTTCAGCACCTTCAGCTTTCTTATTGCTCAGATCTGCTGCTGATACTCCCCTAAAGAATATTGGAAGATGCCATGGAGAGGTGCTTTGAGGAATAGCTGCTCTGCTTTTAATTTACATCTTTTGTGTTCAGTCTGTTGTGTTGCATCTCAGGAAAAGAGGCCTGGAAAACAGACTGTTAGGTCAGGTGGATCTGGCAGGATCCTGTGTGATCTGGGCAGGAAGCTGTGTGACATTGCTCTGGTTTCTGTCATGATAGGCAGATGGTATCACAGGTAAAAGAACCAGTGAAGGTATAGAATAATTCTTTTTGGTTTTCATTCCCCATGTTGTCCCCAGGACACATTGTTTCAATGGCTCTGATGTGTCATTGGAAGAGGCTGCCCAGGGAGGTACTGGAGTCACCATCCCTGGAGGTGTTGAAGAAGTGTGTGGACATGGCACTTTAGGGCATGGTTTAATGGCCATAGTAGTGTAGGTTGACATCTGGACTCAATGATCTTAGAGGTCTTTTTCAGCTGAAACAGTTCTATGATTCTATGTCTACCAGTGTGTCAGCCCCCACAGTCACCAACAAGCTGGCTGGCAAATGCCCATTCTACAAGCCTGACCTTACATTCCTCTTTGCTCCTCCTCTACATCAACTGTTCCCTAGGATAGCAGCTGTACTACCAGCACAAGGTGGGCAACCAGGTAGGGCACACCTTCCAAATCAGCAGCTCACCTAGACAAAATGGCCTCTTAGTGATCTCTGTCTTCACTGAGGTACAGCTGAAATAGCATTTTGATATCCTAAGGAAATCTCACTTTGGTAACTCCTATTTCAGAACTGCTTAAAATCGAAATTTGGGATGAAAGAGTGAAACTTGGAAGGTTATATGGGGATTCAGGCTAAGAACTGTATCTCAGGATCTCCCTGGAGGTGTTCAAGGCCAGGTTGGACGAGGCCTTGAGTAACCTGTGCTAGTGGGAGGTGTCCCTGCCTATGGCAGGGGGTTGGAACTAGATGATCCTTGAGGTCTCCTTCCAACCTTACCATTCTATGATATGATTCTATGATCAGCTTGCACGTTTAAGTTTCACCCTCTGCTTGTGGAAGCTGATAATGATCATTTCTTTCATCAGCCTTGCAAAACTCTTCATTGAGCAAATAGGTTTGAGGCTTTCATAATTTAGGCCAACTTTCTTTTCTGAAAGTGATCCGTGACGCAGATTTTAGCTGTCTTTTGTAATCTCTATCCTTTATAAAGTGTTGACAGCTCTGTTTTGAACAGAACAAGACAAGGCAATACCAAAGAAGTTCCAGAAAACTTTTGCCTTATGTGCCACTACTGCTTCAAGTTTTGTAGGCGATGGAATTACTCTTCTCAGCTCTTAGTCTCTTTATTTTTTGCCACATGCTTCTAATATGCAAAGCCACTTTAGAAGGGGATCATTGGTCATAACCAATTTCCACGGTTGTTAATCAGTTGTCATTCTCAGTCAGAGTGAAGTATTTTTAGAAAATTGGAGATTTTAATTGCAAACTCAGAAGCCCAAATCATTTATTCTGGTGGTGACACAGTAAGATCTTGCTGAAACTCCTGTGGTACAAAATGTTTCCATTCTGACAATGCTCACGTGTTTATAGATTTATCTATAGCCACAAATATTCTCCTTTGAAATGTCTTTCTTCATTCATGCTAATTATTGTCAGTACTTTAATAGGCTGCTTCACGTGGGCACAGGGTTTTATCCTTTTGTAGCATCATTCTGCGAAATTCCTGCGGCCCAGCTCTTCACACTTCCGTTATAACCTTCTTCGTAAGGGTTCATCTGCATAAACAACAATTTCTAAGCCCAAATAATTTCTTTCAATAGATATGCAGGTGAGAATCAACACTTTACAAAGGAATGACTCCATGGAAAATGAGATTTCACACTGAATATTATTACCTGAACTTGATCACAACCGTCTCGTCAACATCCCTACATAACACAGGCACTTTTACAATTTGGGCTTGGGATATTTTCCTGGTCTAGCTGAACAGGCATAATCCCCAGAGTCTAACTGATGTTTTAGATTCAGATGACAATGTTTTCTCTTGATCATAATACAGGTTCTCTTTGTGGATTCTGAAATGATTTTTAACCCAGCAGAGATCATTGCGATCATCTCACTTGACCTGCTGCCATGGATTTATACCAGGATTTCTACCTCAATTCCAGCTCCCCGTGGCTGAGCTAAGACTTAGCCTTTAATTGAAAGTGTAATTTGGTGTTCCATATTCTCTAACTGAAGGGTCTCCTTCCCCCAGTGACATGCTCCTACCCTAATGACTGTCATCAGTAAATACATGCACAGCATAAGCTGAATCACTTTTCTGTAACAGTCAAGTTTTCCTTGAAGCATCCTGGAGGAATGTTAAGAACTTTTAACTTTTCTGAGAATTTTGAAGCACTTCTTTTTGCTCAGGCAATTGAAATATATCTGCAAGGCAAGAGCAGTTCAAAGTTGCCAATATGAGGGGAGACAGGTGCCTTCTAAATTATTCATAGATCTCTGCTGGCTACCCATCTTTTTGCAGATGGAGTTTTTGGTTGGGTTTTTTTCCTTTCTTTCTTTCTTTATCCCTGATGGATTTAATGCCTTTATTGCGCTCTTAGGTCCATGAATAGAGATGGGAAATGTAAAGGCAAAGCTTCAACTAGTAACAGAACAGAAAGTCTGATTTGGTTTAACAGATTCTCTGTCTTTTTATCACTGGCAGCTATCTCAGATTGTTAAGGTGCTTTACAGAGAAAACCTCTTTTTTTTTTTCCCTTGGTAACTTCTCACTGATGAGTGTGGCTCTTTGTGACAACAGTCCAGGACAATCAGAGGTGGAAGATCAGTTGCCCAAGCCTGCATTATATATTCTTTTGGCCGGTCTTGTAAAAAATTTATTTTTTTTTTTTTTTATTTAAGGGAGAGGACTACAAGAATGAATAGCTTGCTAACCATTAATTTTAGCTGTAATCTGTCACCATGTGGCTCTAGAAATTACCACAGTTATTCTCCTCCTCAGTGTTTGTTTCTTCTCTGCACTTAGATTTATTTTATTCATCAACTTTCCTTTAAAAAAGATAAAGCCCAGAAAGATTCCGCATTATAGCTATACCTTTAACATCCTTGTCTTAACTTGAGGTAAAAATACCTTCCAAATCCTTTCTCCTTTTTCATCTCACTCATTGTTTATTCTTCACCTTTTTTATCTATTAAACCTCCATGTATCCAGTCAAAGAGATGGATTAACCTGCTATATAATGGCACATGATTCAAACACCTGATGTCAAGTTTGAAAATAAAGTGAGAAGTCAATGTATATTCACAAATAGAAGACCTTGAAAAAGGAAATCTCAGCTGAGAAAGATACCACCTCAAGATAGTATTTAATACAAATGTTATGCAGGAATATGTATGAGTGCATAGAAAAGACTTGAGAGAATGGTGATCTACTGCAGCTTGCATTTGGCAATGATCAATAAAATCATCTTAGCTGTTGTCAGCAGCATCCCAGCTCTGACCTTCAGATGTTAGGATTTAAGATGGTTGTGTTTATGATAGACCTCAAAAGGTCTTGAGATCCAGGAACCAGTTCTGCCAGGTACAGTCGAACCTCTTTAGAAAATTTAATTCTTGCCCCTGATAAACTGGAAGGGAAGCCTGAGAATAAGAATCCTCCTGTTGAAACACTGCTTGGCACGGGATTTTAGTGTCTTGGGCTGCTTTTCCTGTCATATGGCTTTTACATATCAGCTGGAATCACAAAGAACGGAGGCATTCACACAAGAAAATTGCAGCATGCTATAAATTTCCTCTGGAGTTCCTCTGGAACAGACTGCTGCTGTGTTTTGTTTTGTTTTGTTTTCTGAAAGGAATCAAAAATAAAGGACAGATATGTGTTTATGTTCTGGGCATGCCTTGTATCTTTGCATGGAGTAGGGTGTTATTATGACTTAGATTGCTGTGCAAGTCAATGCTCTTTATGTCATCAAAAGGTTCTTTCTGTGTTGTGGTCCTGGAACTAGGGGCTGTAATGCTGCATTTTTCTGGTGGTTAAGAAAGAAGAGCAAAGCATCAGCATATGCAGCAAAAACTTCAAAATAAACCTCTTACCTCTTTGGCATCTTCACAACGCTGTGCTCTGTGAGCCTCCAGAATACCTAACCTTAGCCTGCCAGTACACAGTATATTTATTTTGCTGCCAAGGGCTGGAGTAGTGCTGTAGTAGATGTACCAGGCTTTTACTTTTGTGTTAGTATTCCAACCCCCAGGAAACTAGAAATGATTGCAGACTGTTCACATGCAACAAATCTCTACTGGCCTGAGATCCGCCTTGTCCCCATAGCATTAGGGGCAATAGCAGGCAATTTTGTTGTTCCTTCTTCTCATCAACAGCATTGTTGAGGGGTGCAGAAACTGTTTTATAATTATCCAGAATTCTAATGAGCAGGCATTTATGGTGTGCAAACTTTCCTGGACAACCTGTTCCAGGGAGACACAGAAACAGGTTGCCCAGGAAGTTGTTGATGTCCCCTCCATGGTAGTGTTCAAGGCCAGGTTGGATGGGGCCTTGAGCAATGTGGTCTAGTGGAAGGTGCCCCTGCCCAGGGCAGGGGGGTTGGAACTAGGTGATACTTAAGGTCCCTTCCCACCCAAATCATTCTATGGTGATGATTAAATGGAAATAAGCTTACACAGATGGGGTTGATGCATTTCTGTGGAGCTTATGTAACTGAAGCAAGGTGGAATCTAACCAATACTTTCCTAATGCAAGAGCTTTCTGTGCCTCATATGTGATTGTTAGCTCAGCTGTGCAGATCTGATGCTGGTGAAGCTCTACTGTGGTCAGCAGTGATGGTGTAAGCCAAGCAGTCTGGGAGCCTTGACAAAAATTCTGCCAATGAATACTGGCAATTGGAATTGAATTACTTCCCTAATGGATTCTAATTGAAAGAGAAAATGGAATGAATTAAACTGAACTTAAAGGCTGTTACTTGGTTTGGTTTTCTGGTAGTTTCATATAACCTATTACTTCATTAATTAATTTTATTCACAAAGTTTGCTTTTTCCATGAAACAAAAGCTTCATTAACATAACTTCTCTTTCAATCAAAAGTCAGGGCAATCCTCTGCTTCTCCAAGGTTGCCACATTTTATTCTTGAAGCACCATCCTTATTCAGGCCTCAATGAAACCTGTGAGGTTAGTCTGCAGAAAATCAACTTTTTCTTTTTCTCTTTTTAGATATCCCTATTAGAATCAAGAGGGCATTTCTTAGCTGCAAAAAGATATGTGTCTAATCAGGAGTTTTCCAGACAATGTAATGAAGCATTCCCATTCCCCAGTATCAGATGCAGAAAGCTCTATGTGAAAGAACAGGCAGTCACAGCACAAGGGCATAGCCTGAGATGTGATTTTCACATCACACCTGAGACTGAAAGGACATTGCACTGAGGACCTTCACTGCCACCCTCATTTACAAATGTTGTGTAGCAAATACAGCAAGAAGCCCCATCTGCTGTGAACGTGGCTGATCATTTCTTTATCTCCTAGGGGTTGGCTTCACTCCACAGTGTACCACAGCACATAGTCAAAGGACTCTGTGAATATGCTGGTAGGAGTTTAGATGTCAGTGAGCATGCTGACTGTCTTCAGGGTCTAAAAGGGCTTCAAAAGGAATGGTACAAAGTAAGACCCAGCATCTAGCAAGAATGTGTTTATCTCAGCAGTGATTTTTGAACTGAAGATAAACATATTTCTAAAGGAATTAGGTGATCTAGATATCCATTGTTGCTCCTGTCTCAAGTGGGAGAATATGTATAGTGATAGAAAGCTGTGGTTTATTGCTCAGGAGAGTAGAAGTTGCTCATCTGGCCCAACTCCAGCCACTCTAAAGCTGCCCCATTCCAATGCCCAGTAACATCTGGCATAGTTATTGTCTGTCCCATTGGTCATGGCCATAGGCAATATGTCTGATCAACCCAATAGGGTTCAAAAGTCATCATAGAATCAGATAGGTTGGAAGAGACCTCCAAGATCATCCAGTCCAACCTAGCACCCAGCCCTATCCAATCAAATAGACCATGGCACTAAGTGCCCGTACAGTCTTTTCTTGAACACCTCCAGGGATGGCAACTCCACCACCTCCCTGGGCAGCCCATTTCAATGCCAATCACTCTCTCTGTCAAGATCTTCCTCCTAATATCCAGCCTATACCTCCCCTGGCACAACTTGAGACTGTGTCCCCTTTTTCTGTTGCTGGTTGCTTGGAAGAAGAGACTGACCCCCACCTGGCTACAGCCTCCTTTCAGGTAGTTGCCAGAGCGCAATGAGGTCACACCTGCGTCTCCTCTTTTCCAGGCTCAACACTCCCAGCTCTCAGCCTCTCCTCATAGGGCTGTGCTCCAGGCCCCTCCACAGCTTCGTCCTGCAGATCCCTTTGCTAGCAGGGGGATTGGACTAGATGATCTCTAGAGGTCACTTCCAGCCCCTAGGATTCTGTCATTCTGTGATTGTCAGACCAAGATTGCTGTACTGCCTCCATTNCTACACGACGTCTTCCGATCTCATTCTCAGCATACATTATGGTTCTTGAGGGTTTTATCATGCCAAGGCTCAGCAGCTGCAACAGGACTTCCTACAACCCTCAGTAGAAGCTGTCAACTTCTCAGAGAGCAGCCTCTTCTCGTGCATTTAATTCATGTAATTCCACCTACAGAGTGTAGCACATTTTAAGTTGCAAAATGCTGAGGTGTTTTGGGTTGTTTTTTGTTATCTTCTCTAAGCCATATCCAAAGTCCATTGATATCAATGGAAGAATAGTCACAAATTCTGAACATTAGGATTTTTTTTTTTTCACAGAAAGAGCAGCCAGGCATTGGAATGAGCTGCCCAGGGATGTGGTGGAGTCATCAGCCCTGGATGTGTTTAAAGGTTGTTTAGATGTGCTGCTTGGGAATATGATTTAGGGGTGAACTTTGTAGAGTAGGGTAACTGGTTGAATTTCATGATCCCAAGGGTCTTTTCCAACCTGAATGTTTCTGTGATTCTGTGAAATTTCAAATGAGCCTGAGTCAGACTTGATGTGTGAAATAGAAGATAAGCTCTGCTGTGTGCCTTCGGATTGGTCTGTACTTCTGTGCTAAACCAGAATATGGACCAAAGTCACTTGGAAGGATATTTTTATGACTCTGTTATGGAAGGATGCTTAACAGACAGATGCAGATACCACCAGTGCCTAAAGACATCAGATGTTAGTTATTGTACCTGCTTTCTTGATGCTGAAATGAAGATCATACTTTCCTTCAGCTTTATGCAGCTAACACTGCTGCAGCTCATAGGTCCTGCTTAAACCCAAAACATCCTTTGCTGCCTTCTTGTACCAACAGTCTGTTTTTGCATGGGACTATAACATTTTGCTTTCAAACCTCTCCACAGTCATGAGGCAAGAAATCATTCTGGGGACATACACTCTGTTCTGTGATGGTGTGTTCCTCTCCTGTGGTCTTTTTTTCAGCAATATTATTTCAGTTCACATGTTTCACCAGATATATGCACAAGACACTCCAGGAGACAATGCAAAGTGTACTCAAGTCAGTTGTGCAGAACTGCATTAACAACTTTAATGCAAAAGGAGGCACAAAATGTGCAATAAATCACCTGATTAAAGCCTGAAAAACCTCTTTTTGTTTATACATTTATTGATTTTTTTTCTCTAATCTTGTCTAGCTCCTTCAATCATCAGTCTCTTGCCTGCCCTCTATGATCCAAAATCAAAGTAATAGACTACAGCTAAACAATAGCTGCAATTTATAGAGCGACAAGGAGTGCCTTTATCTGCCAGAGAGACTCCTTCCAACTCCAGGGAAGGACAAACTGCTCAGACGTTTTTCAGTCTTTATACATAAAAAAAAAAAAAAAGAAAAATTGCAAAGCAGAGAGAAAAACTTTCCCTATAAACAGTCACTGAAACAGCCAGAGGGTAAAGCAGAGATTTTTTTGTGTCCATTTTTGGTGGCTTGGCTACTGTAATTAAATACAGGCCAGAGCAGGTGGGATGTAAGCCAAAAGGTTATGATGCTGTCATGGCCCATAGCAGAGCCAACCTCCTGATCTCCTAGTCATGTTGCAGCCTTCTCTAACTTCATTTTATAATCCAGCAAAGCAGCCTATGCATAAACTTCTCTGGTTTAGACAGACCTGGTTAACAGAGTTAGTTGCTGAATTCCAGTGAGGAACAGTGATATCAAACTGGGTATGATTATTAGTACTGAATGTCAGGACTGAAACGTGTGCCTTGCCATCTGACACAGCATCAGAAGTTATTGTAGGCTCGAGTGCTTTCTGCTGGTGCATTTCTTCCTCCTACCCAGTCAGTGCATGGTATTTCAGAGAATTAAGAACACTAATATTCGGATGTTTCCCCTAATTCCTCTTCTCTCCCTACCAGAAAATGTTGGTTATAAGATGCCAGCTGTTCCGTGTTTGACTCTTAATATTAATTTTTTGGTTTATTCATTGGTTGTTTATTTTCTTTTCTTTTTTTTTTGTATTGGAGCTGATGCACAGCTACTGCTATGCCAGGTCCTGCACTTGGGTCATAACAACCACATGCAACACTACAGGCTTGGGGCGCAGTGGCTGGAAAGTTGTCTGGTGGAAAAGGACCTGAGGGTACTGGTTGACAGCTGGCTGAACATAGGCCAATGTCTGTCCAGGTGGCCAAGAAGGCCAACGGCATCCTGGCCTGGATCAGCAATAGTGTGGCCAGCAGGACCAGGGAAGTGATTGTGCCCCTGTACTCTGCACTGCAAAGGTTGCACCTCAAATATTTAGTTCAGCTGTGGACACCTCACTACCAGAAGGACATTGAGGTGCTGGTGCACATCTGGAAAGGGCAAAGAAGCTGGTAAAGCACCTAGAGAACAGGTCTTATATGGAAATGGTGTTGTTTAAAGAGGAGGCTAAGGGGAAACCTCATTGCTCACTACAACTCCCTGAAAAGAGGTCATAGTGAGGTGGAAGTCAGTGTCATGTGTGTAGTATCAGGTGATAGGATGAGAGGAAATGGCCTGAAATTGTGCCATAGGAAATTTAAGTTGGATGTTATGAAAACTTTCTTTACTGAAAGAGTGGTCAGGCATTGGAACAGGCTGCCCAGGGAGGTGCTAGAGTAACCACCCCTGGAGGTGTCAAAGAAATGTGTGGACATGGCACTTTGGGATGTGGTTTAGTGGGCATGGTGGTGTTAGGCTGGTGGTTGGACTTGATGATCTTAGAGGTGTTTTCCAACCAAAACAATCCTGTGGTTCTTTGATTGTAAAAATGAAGTGCTTCTACATCTTCTGACTGACAAGCTGGAAATTACAGGTGGGCAAAGAAAAAAAAAAATCACTAAAACATTTCTCCCATAAATGCTTTAGTAAAAGTTTAAAACCAGCATTAAACAAAAATTACTCCGAACAGCGCTCCGGGGTTATTTGAAGACCCTGCTGATTATAATTCCCCAATACCTATTGTTCTCATCATTACAGCATCCTACAGAAATTAAATAGATATTGTCATGTATTTCATTCTATTAGTTCCTGCATTTTATTTCACAGGTCATTTGCAGTCTCTTGAATGTGGAGGCTGAAAATCTTTATTGTGTAAGCAGCAAGCATAGAAATTGCATATGAAAATGGATCAGGATTTTGAAAAGAATCACTTTTTTTTCCTTCAGATTGCTTTGGAGAATTCATTAAGTGGTTCTTCCTAAGTACCACCAGAATACTTTTGGTAGTACCTGTTAGGATCCTCATCTTCTAGTTCCCACCATGTACAACTGCCAACAGAAAGCTAGAAAAGGGTTTCTGCCCCAGAGAGCATACAGTGATTTTGATGGTGATAAAAAGTGGTATCAAAATACCATCAACCTAAGTGTATAAAGATTCTGTCCCCTCTACTCCACTTTCATGATATCCCACCTGGAGTATTGTGTCCAGCTCTTGAGCCTCCAAAACAAGGACATGGATCTGTCGGGGAGAGTCCAAAAGAGTGGCCACAAAGATGATCAGAGGGCTGGAGCACCTTTCCCATGAACACAGGCTGAGGGGTTGAGGTTGTTCAGCCTGGAGAAGAGAAAGCTCTGGGGAAACCTTACAGCAGCCTTCCGGTGTTTGAAGGGTGCCTACAGGAAAGC
>WBNM01012597.1:11573-35147 GCA_013399055.1 Ramphastos sulfuratus | reverse complement strand
CCCCCCCCCCCCCCCGCCGCGTGGTGGGAGATAGTCCCTCTCTGAGTTACAACAGGGCAAGAGCTGGGATTGACTGCAGACTGCTTTAATGCCACTCTTAATGACAACTTGTGAAGATTAGGAAGTTGTCAGAATCAGATAGCAGCAAAAGCTCCAGCTTGCTTTGTGAAGTCAGCCTGAATTAATTAATGGGTAGTTTTCTTTTGATATCGCTTTGATATTTAGCTGCAGCTGGATAAAAATCAACCACAAAGCAAGCCACATTTTGTTTACCACTGCTTAAGACTCTGTTTAGTTCAATGTTCTTCTTCTTCTGCAGTTTTTGCTTTTTTAACTTCCCTGGCACAAGGCAACAGAGACAGGCTTTTGCTAATAAATGGAGTTATGGTGGCATGTTTTTCAACGACCGCTGCTCTCCGCTCCTGGAGATACTCAGGCTATATTCTGGGAGCAAAGCCATTACTGATTTCAGCAAAGCTGCAAGTGAAAAAATGGACTGTTCCAAAAATTAGACAAACATTATGCTTGCCCACTCTGGTACTGCTTTTCCTGTTAAAAGGTATTTAACACTTTAATAATATTTACTTTCTGTTTTAAAGGGTGCTGATCAGTTGTTTCACTCACCAAGGGCCTAAAATATAAGCTGTGCAAGTAGGAGTCTTCCTTAACTTTTCATCGTGGGAATTTATGGCCTATTATGGTGTCCTCAAAGAGGTGCACGCACCCAAATGAATCCCTGAATATTTCTAGCAGCCCCAGTGACTCTGCTGACAAAAAGAGAAAGGATTGCACTGCACACCACTGGGGAACAGCAGACAAAGAAGTGGCTCTTCCAACTAAACTGAGGATCATTTCTTCCACAGAATGAGCAAAAAATCAATTACCTCTCTAGATCTGCAAAGAGTATTTTTAATTAGGCAGAATATAATTGGCCAAAGTGTGTTATTAGAGTAGAAGGCTCAGTCAAGTCACCCACTTTCACGTGGTTTTCCAGAACATATTATGGGGTTTCTAACGACCACAGAGAAGAAAGAACTCACGTTTTCTCTCTCAGCATGTATGTTGTCACATACAGCAGCATGGTATATCTAAACAGTGTGGTTCATTACCTGACTGAGAGGGGAGAAAACTAGCTGGAGATGTCTCAGCTTCCTGCACCACAGTGGGAGTACAAACACTAAATGAGACAACATCATAGAATCACAGAATGGTCCAGGCTGGAAGGGATCTCTAGAGGTCGTCTAGTCCAGCCCTCCTGCAGTCAGCAGGGACATCCCCACGAGATCAGGTGGGGATCACATTCCCTCGATAGCAACGCACAGAGGCACAGACATCACATCCCTTTGACAGCAATGCACAGAGGCACAGACCACCCAGCAGAGGTCTTTGTAAGAGGCAGCACAGCTCACAGGGTTGGACACAATGGTGGAAGGATGCTGAACAAACAGTCTCTCTGTCATAAACACACCATGAAGCTCAGGCTCTTTAGTCATAATTCAGGTACATGGGTGTCAAACATTGCTATCAAGGCAGGTACATGGCATCCAAGGGCATCTCTAGTGGTGTTACTTCCTGATGCCTGTAAAATTGTTTACTATTTGCCTTTCTGATTTTGCTGTTGTAGGAGCAGTCAGACAGTTAGGAAGGCTCCCTGAAACAGGTTTTCATTATGAAGACAATTCTAATAGCTCGTGTCATGGTGCTAATGAGGCTGACTGAAGCACCTGTACTTTCTGTCCCGGATAACAGAAAACCACTAACACCAGCAAGAGGATAAACTGCTGTTTAAGAAAGTGACTGGGCTATTACCCTTAGCTAAGCATTCCAACCTAAATCTTGGTGAGCTTTGCAACACTCTACAGTACTCCAGTGATGGCCTCTCAATTTTGTTCAGAGCTTTCCATTCTGAAATGCACAGGAAAAGCTTCCCAGTCAGTGATTTCTGGGTACCCAGCTTGAAAGTAATATCCTGTGAAGAGACGCTCCAGCCTCGCTGAATAAGATGTTCTAAGTTGGGCATTAAATTCTGGAGGCATTTTGTGAAGTCGTGACCTCAATTGTTTGGAATTACGGAAATCAGAGGTAAAGCACAACGGCACATGCCAGAACAGTTTGGCTTCACATTAGGGAACATTTCTGAGGTTAAGCCAATATTTTGCATTATTTAGTTTCCATTCAATNGGTTGGAACTAGATGATCTTTGAGGTTCCTTCCAACCTTACCATTCTATGGCTCCATTACACTACAAAGCTGTGCAAAAATATCCCAGAATTACTCCAGAAGAGCTATCTAGAAGAAATAGTGTGCATCTAACTGCATTTGCAGCTGGGCTAACACGCCCTTGCCTCTCAGCAGATCTGCTGCACCAGTGCAAAGCAGCAGTCTGATACAAACATCTAGTGCCCAAAACAGCTCACTGATGCCCATAGCTGGTGCAGCTCTGCACGTTTCTGACATATCAAGTAAGGCAGATCAAGGTTTAGCCTCCTTCTCCCAGTGTCTGAGGTCAATGGATCTTTCCGTAGTTTCCTATTCTTAGACAGTATCTTCCAAACATCTGAAGCTTTGCCAACTAATAAAAATACTTAAGAGAGCATGGACTTATATTCAAATACCACAACTTCTGAGTCATTGCCCTCAGTGATAGTCAACAAAGTCCTTTTACTTGCTTTCTCTCCATCCCCACAGAGGTTGGTATTTTCACACACAGTGGAACACCTTTGGGAGGTGAAACAGTGACCTCCATTCTCAACCAGGTCCACTGGTGAAGTTTCTGTTGGGTCAATGCAAGTTAAATCCTTATAACAAACAAACCAGAGAGAATGAGAATTGCATTCTCCTGCATGCCAGAACTCTATCCTAAAAATGGGGCTGTATGGGAAGACAAATTTGCCCTTCATCCTTCATGGAGAAAAAGGAACAGTATAATTATGGATTAAATGTTTTGCTCAATTTAGAGAAGTTATTTTCAACTATTTCCCTCTCCCTATGCCTGTACAACACACACTGTTCTGCCATCAATGTGCTAGTTCAGCTATTTACAGAGATTTCACTGGGCTCCTATGTCTCTTTCCACTGTTTCATGAATTCCTGGCTGGTGATCTGTTCTGTGTTTCACACTAACAGTAGATGCAAACCCAACCTTTTTACTAAGGTATCTGAATTTAATGCAAATATTGCTTTTTCATATAAGTGACGAAGTCAGGGCACTGTTTTTTGAGGGGCAGAGATGGAAGTGGCATTTATGCACAACTGAAAAAAATCCCTTCTGAGCTGGGCAAAATGTGTCATTACATGGTTCCACTTGCACAGTATTCTGAAGGAAGAAATGGGCCAGATTCACTTTCTCAACATCCGTCAATGTCTTACAGCTCAGTTCCTTGGAATAGGCACTCCCTGGGAATTCTCTGCTTTCCCATCTGGTTATTTTTATCATTTAAACAGTTCTAGAATTTTCCAATCCTTCATTAAACAGTATTTGGCCATGCTATATGGGTACCAAATTACTTTAATTTCTCGTCATAAATCAATCACTCCAGTCCCTTAACTAACTTAATTGCTCTTTGAGCTCCCTTTCTGTTTGTCCAAATCTAAGTCACTGGTATCTCATATTCAGGCTATTATTCAAGTCATGTCGGATGACTACCTTTTTATTATAGGTAATTTTAGTACTGACAATTCATAAGGCCTAAAGCAGAGAATGAAACTGGGTATGAAAATGTTACTTGAGAAAGGAGTATACCAGGGATATTCATTGGAAGTGAGCTCATGACATTAACAGCTGAAATATACTTGGGCTTTTTTGCTTCTTGTTGGGCAAACAGTATTTCATCAGAAAGTGAATGTAGATTCATAGTAAGTTGTCATGGATGCCTGCATTTTGAAACAGATTACTCTGAAGGTTAAATAATCTGCTAAACTGATTCAGCACAGCGCTCCGATGTTACAACCTCTTATGCCTTGTGCCCCTGGAGAGGCTGTGGTGCCGCCTTGCGACATCAACACTATGACATGTAGCAAGACCAAATGTGGCTTGCCCTCAACATGAAAGCTGAGCTGGGCTGTGCAAGTGAAGGCAAGCCCCAAAGCAGACAAGCTTTACACTGATGATGGCCAGTCTGGTATAGGGCAGAATGAATCTTACTGTGAATGAGCACCAAAGCAGAAGAAATGACCTAAATTCCTCTTTAAAAATAAATTTTCATATTGAACATCTCTAGCTGGAACCTCTGGTTTCTTTACAGCCAGTGTAGAATACTTAGATANTATAGTGTATATATCTGCTTGTATATTGTGCTAAGCTGTAAATAGAGCTTCAGTCCTTAACTTCCAGCTGTCTGAGTTCTAGTCTGGGTCATTTTACAAGTGTGGGGGGGTGGGGAACTCCCAAACCGTCACGAGTTCCCTCTAAGACAGTCCTGTTTCACTATCATACAAACAGCATTCCATAAAAACAGTAGTGAATCTTACGATGTAAAAAATTGAGTATCTTTCCCTCAACTTTTGACAAAACAGGAAGCCATTGATATGTTGGAAGGCAGACATATCCTACAAGTTTCATCTTGCTGTTAAAATTTTAAGAGCTTTCTCAAAACTATTTCTCCATTGTTAAACCCTTAATTAAATTGATTCATACAGCTAATATTCTAATTTCATGCCAGAGCTTTAATACAAAGGGTTTGCTGCTACTTGGAGTATGTATATCCCACTTAAAATAAGAACCACGTAAACCATTAGCCTGTTAAAAGCATAGAAGTGCTGTGGTTTAAATCAGTGCAGGCTGTTAATTATTTTCTGTGATAACCTCAGCTATGAGGATATATGCAAAAATACAGAACCACAGAATGGTTTGGGTTGGAAAAGACCTTAAAGATCACCTAGTTCCAACACCTTCCACCAAACCAGGTTTCTCAAAGCCCCATCCAGTCTGGCCTTGAACACTTCCAGTGATGAGACATCCACCACTTCTCTAGGCTACTTGTTCCAGTGTCTCACCACCCCCCACATATAGGCATAACTCATACAGGCATAACTAACTGTGACCATATCAGATCAGTCCAACTTCAAAGACAGAATACAGATGTCAAAGATTTTTAGGTGTAGATTTTACAAACAAATTCCCATTGTTTCCTGACTTTGAATAGCATTAGACTAAAGGTGCATTTATACATCTATTGAGCTCCAAGAATCTGACCAACACATAGCGCTCTCATGTTACCTATCTGCACTTAACTCTTGCTAGGAAATCCTGCATGATTCATTAGTCAGGAAAACAAAGCTCATTGGGCTCTTAAACTAATGCATGTTAAAATTAAAATAAAAAAACATCAGTGCTATAAAGGTGGATAAAGCAGACTCTGCCTACAGCTCTTTGTGGTTTGCTCTCCATACAGAATCCAATTTTCACTAAGTAGCAAATTAGAGCACAGAGGGACTAAGATTATTACATGCAACTGAAGGTACAGAACAAATTTAGATGGGTGGAATTTATTGGATTATTTTGTTTAGGGAATAGAAATTAAACACCTCCAAGAAAGCCACGAGATTCTTAATGAAGATGAGACTGGTTAAAGCCTCAGTTCTACATCTCATCCCAAGTAAGCACTTTGCAGATCATTATTACATTCAAATTGAGTTTTCCCTTTTTCTCCCTTCCTCCTTTTAAAACCAAATCCAAACCAACGTTCCAAAGCGACTTGACTGCAAGTTGAATAATACAAACCACATCCCCACGAGCTAGGATCTGAGCTATGCACTTGCATGTTGTATTTGAAAAGACACATCTGGAAATTCATGTTGTTCATTTACAAGACATAAAAGCTCCTTGTGATGCCAGCAGCAAGTAAACAGAAGAGAACCATCTCTATTTCATTGATATGTATCATATATATACACCAATATGCCTGTATTTCTCAAACACTCTATATCTTCTCTGCCTCATAGCAATCCTACTATAACAAGTGATATCTAAAGACATTTTTGGGGAAAAGATAAAAGCTCCATTATATGACAAGGAATATTGTGACTAACAGAGAGATTATACTAATCATGAGTAAAAAGATGATGTTTTATCGTACTTATACTGAAAGTTTTTAAAAATGAAAAAAAAAAAATCTTTTAAATGAATTTTTCCTCAGGAAAAATGATTAAAACCAGAAAAGCCTTGAGATGTCAGCTGGTGACATGTTTTTCTTCTTTATCTTTCTTTTTTTTTTTTGTTGTTGTTGCTGTGAAAAAAAAAATATCTGAGCGAATACAGCAAAGTGCATCATTAACTTCTTATTAATTTTATAATACAAAGGCAATTCAGTTAAAATAGTGGTGCTGCAACTTTAAATTACAGAACTAGCTTGGTATTTAATGAGAGATTTAGCACAGCAGGGTTTCTGTTAAATTAAGTTGTGCCTTCACATCACAGTGGGAAAACAGGTGTATATTGGTTTAGAATTATGGAAATGTTGACTAATTCCAAGGCTTGTAATCAAACAGCAAGGCACCCTGCAATATTTTCTTCCAAGATTCTGCATTAATCATTTATGTCTGGTCTTATTTTCTTCATGTCCACTAAAAGGGTACAGCTCAAAAGAAGAGATAAAGCGTTTGTGTTTTCGTGTCTCTGTTAAGGATGAGGCCCATGCAAAAAGCAGAGATGGAAACAGAGCACTGCAGGCTTTGCTCAAATACCCACCTCAAACTGAATGTGAGGTCTTGGAAAGAGGATAGACTTTACACTAAACTCCCACTTTTTTTTGTTTTGTGAATCTTGATTCATAACCTGCTTACCAAGCCACATGGAGCAGGTTCTGCACTTAAGAAATGAAGAGACTAAATAAGCCCAGCAATAATTTGGCCTCTTATCATTTAATGAACACAGACATCCTCCCCTCCAAGTTTGTGTAACAGTGTGAGTTACACCTGTGCACAGGTAAAATATAGGTGAGTTCCAATCACCACACCATCCCTGCAGCCCCCTGCTCCTGCGTTTGCCACCTTTCTTTACCTTACACTAATAAATCACCTGTCTTTGCCTTTTATTTTCTTCCTGGGCCATTTAAGGACGCTTCTTACCTAATGCATGGTGGTACTACAGTAAAGTGGAAGGAACAGATTCTTTTGTTTCCAGGAGACCTCTTATTACAGAGCTTCCTACATACCAGGTCTTGTTTACTGGAGGCAAGCTGACACTTGATGCCCAAATGAACTTGATCCTTATTCATCCCTTGCTGTAACTCTGCCAGAAGATTGCTTCTATTTATTCCAAAACTGTTTCTTGCACAGACCTATCTACCACTGATTCCTGCTCATTCATTGTGAGAAGCTCAGTGGGCAAGAGCTAATAACATGGAAATTACTAAAATTCATATAAGGAGAACCCTGCTAACATGAACTCTTTTCAGCATGTGTACCACAACTTTAAAGTGTGCTTAAATGAAGTTATTCTAGGAATACACAGATGTAGCACTCCCGTATCATTATATATGCTGAATGTCAGCATACAGCACATACAAAATTCAGAATATGTTATATAATATATGGTAGTTTCCCAAAGCAAAGCAACAGATTTGTATTTGAGTCATCTGCCTTCATTAGAAGTATTCCTTTAAGAAGTTGGTATAATAACTTATCTCAAAGTAAAAATCTTAACATCTCTGGTAAGAATATTTTTAAAGCCCAGGCCTCAGAGTCATGAGAATGTAATTTTTGCATTTCCTTAAAATAAAAGTTTGTGACCTCACAGTCAAGACAGAAAAACACAGCTTGGGAAAAAAAAAAAAAAGTTTTAAATGACAAAGAGCTAGGAGATAGCATTAGAAAAAAAATACTTTTGAGCTTTGTTTAAAAAAAAGTCAAAAGGGACAGTTGTGTCTCTAACTGCTGCATGCTTGTTAGCTGTTGAAAAGCAGAGGAGAAAATGATGCCCTGCTCAAATAAGATGCAACATAGAGCTGAGCCAGCTTTGCCACCTGTATAGGGGAGGTCACGGAAGGAGCCTGCCTTTTTGAGTCACCTGCTGGGATAACTAAAATCTCTCAGAACATAGCAGCCTGCTCCTGGAGCTCAGGGAAGAACAGAGGAGCAAACAAAAGGATCCTCTCTGCTTCTAAGTGGAGTCATGTATAGATCTCATGGTAGAGTTTCAGGGTGGGATTCCACACCCTACCTGGACCTCAAAATGCTGGCTGGGCAGGGGACTGCTACAGCAGCTCAGGTCTCCAGCAGCTCAGGACCATCTCTGCTGGACTGTTTACCCTTCCCAGCCAGTCAGCACAGCCATTTGACTTTAAAGCATGTTGGAGAGCAATTACACAACTAGTTGGGTTAAGTGCAACATTAGCTGAAATGGGTTAGAGAGCATTCATCCAAGGGCTTGGCCATTCTCTGGCACGGGGATGGGAACCAACAACTCATGATGCAGAGCCAGAAGATGATGAGATTCAACCTGAGCTCCAGAATAGTCTCAAAGGGAAATGTCCCTGATAACCTTCCTTTCTCCCTGAGGATGATACACCAATCCTCTATAATCTCAAAAGCCAAACCTGCCATTGTAAGGCCTTGACACTGTGCACTGCAAGGGCCAGTTGCTGGAAAACATCATTCAGTCTGAAGTGCCACTACTTTCCTTTCTTCCTCCTGTAGCAGGCTTACTTCTGTAGATTTCCTACCATCCCTTCCAGCACTTTCACTTGCAAATGACAGAGGAATCTCATTTTACCCTGATGGATTATCAGTTCTTGCACATAACTACCCAACATACTTCTCTTACATCAGCCATTTCCATGACAGATGAGGTGGCTTTCCTAACAGGAACTGCATAAACTTCTGGCCAGATGTGAATTTTTCAAACACATAGTGTCCGATTTCACATGCAGCATGAAGGAACTAAAGCAGATATGGGCCACATAACTGCCAGTCCAGTCAATATTTATACAGTGTTGCATAAATTTATTTATTTTTGTGTCTGTAACAATACATTCCAGCCATATACTCAAACACTCTCCCTACATCAGGAGGGAATACACCTCCATCCTTTATATTTTTCCTGTCCCATCCCCAATATATTTGGCCACATTTAGCAGAAGAAAAGAGAATATTAGAAAGAGAAGATTTCAGATAATTCATGCAATTAGCAGTGATGTACTTCTCTCTGTGCCTTAAATCTGAACTGCTGTATGATAATGCCAACTGCATTTTGTACAACACAGCCACAACTGTTTCAACCACTGGTGTGAGCCACCAATAAGAACAGGTTGCTCAGGAAAGGTGGTGGCAGGGAACAGGATGACAGTGTGCAAGCAGCTAAATGGTACCGTGCTCTACAGTACCCTGATGTGCAGCCACCACACCAATGCAGTCAGGTTGTTTAGAAACCATGTGGATAAAGGCTTAGTTTAACGAAGTTGGCTGTATTTTGTCTTTTTCTCTTCTCTCCCTTTTCAAACTAGAAGCCCCAGTGGTGCAATGTTTTTCTGCCATATGGTCTTTCCCCCCTTCCTCCCCCTTAAATAGGAAAAAAAAAAAAAAATTGAATCTACCTTGTACTTCAGTAACTGCCTCTAGTCAGCAGGAATCAGCACTGTTTCCAGCCAAGGGACTTTCTACAGAAAAGCAACTGCCTTTTGAGATGATGCCATTGCCACAGGACTGGCACCGTTACAGAACAAGACCATCAGGTTAGCCACTCTCCATGAAGACATCAAGGTCATTTGGGGCACCAAGAAGAATCTTTAGCAAAAGGGCTATTTTTCTGGCAATAAAATAATTAGGATCAGAAAGTAAATGTACTCACCCCAGGTAAAGTTTTAATATTGTGCAGTGCATTCTGTGCCTCAAGAGCAGCTTTTCTTGTATAAAATGTTACGAAACAACAACCTATAGAGAGAAATGAAAAGCTTTCAGAAATTAGTGAGTATGATTTGTGAGAGTACAATAGGGAAGGAGAAAAAAGCAGTGATTGAACAACACATCATGAGAGCTAGAAATGTGAATTATCATGAGGCTGCCTGAATAACATGAATAAAAGAAAGCTTGTATGGTTTAAAATAAAAAAGTCACCCCCTGTGTATTGCATCTATAGCACACCTATGTTGTTAGTGAATTGTAATCACTTAGAAATTAGGTTAACCAAAATTCAGTTGGCTTTGTACAGCATAAATAAGGTTATATTTTTCTGAAGGCTCTCCATTATAAGTTGAATATAAGCAACATGGCAAGCTCAAGCTGCAGGAATTTGTTGTTGCATCCCAGGAAGAAAACAGGTTAAAGCAGAACCTTATTTGACCAGCATTACCTGTGAGAGCTAAGGTTTGTTCTATCTGTTTGAAACCAGGTAGGACTCATCTCAGCTGTAAGAATGAAACATAAGCTACAAAAGAATTCACCTTAATAGTGCAGACCACTCATGGTTGCCAGCATTAAGTAAGGCTCTGCTCACTCTGTGTGTCTACCTTCAGTAAAGCAGTTTTAGTTGCTTGAATCCTATGGTTTTCCCTATGCCAGCATGGTATAACTGGGTGGTCTGTGGGACCAACCACAGTTGCTTACACTTCCTTCACTGCAGACATTTAACCTAACTTTACCCAAAGCACACACAACCCAGGCAGTGAGGTCAGAGCTCACAGACAGATCCTCAGGGAATAGCTATAACACGACAGGTGTGGGACAAAGAAACGAGGACCAGGATTTGACCTATTGTAATCTGTAATGTCCTACAGCAATGAATTCTGTTCCTAGGCATGGAAAAGATACATGCAGAGAGTCTACTGCAGGAGGACCTTGCATCCAAGTTACAGGTGGGATGCTCAATTCCAGCTTCTGACTTCAACTTCCAGTGGGAGGAAAATCACTTTGAAAGCATCACTTACACACTTATGTGTGCAATGTAAGATTGCAGGTATTGACAGATTGAAAATTCACACTTAAATAGCTCCCACCCAATGATGCAGGAACACCCTTAGAGATTAATCTGTTACTGCTCTATCCATGGAAGAAATACAGCAGAGTTGAACGCGGCCCTTGTATCATGGACATGGGTTGCTCCTGCTTTGGAGCCATGTCAACTTAAGAAGACCCCAAAATTTCTGTGACAACAGACAGGGTGCTCAATGATCCAGCCACTATGGGATGCGAAAAAATGTGCTGGGTAATGCTGGTTGGGGGGCAGAAGTGGCTACTGAAGTAAAAACCCACTCTGTATCAAAGATGATGATGTAAATTTTGCTGATGAATCAGAAAATGATCCTATTCTCTTAATCACAGACAGAGGTTTGTTGCAACTCCAGGGAAATGTCAAAACCAAACAATAAATAGAAGAAACTCTGGCTCTTGAGCCTCGGTGTTCCACTGGAGTGTTACACATAAAATAATCTGTCCTTTGGGCACTGAGCACAGATATTGCTTGCATCAGCTCTCTAAAGTTGACCAAGGTGAAACATTGCATCCTGCCTGCTATGTCTGCTTTTGTTCAACCTTGCATCATGCCCCCAACATCAAAGGGGAACCAGGAGAAAGCATGCATAGGAGAACACAGCTAGCAAACATCTCAAGTAACTGTGTGGAACTGGCCCTCATCACACCTTGGAAGGAAGGGCTGAATCCAGAAAGCCCCCTCCACTGCCTCTCACTTGGCTCTAGATGTGCATTACGCTGTGAATGCTCCCTCTGGCTTCTCAGCTGGGCCAGTGATGACCATTACCTTTACAACAAGCAAAGGTAATGATGTATTCCCAGCTGGAATACAATGGGGTTTTCCTTAACACAGAAAAGTGATGGCAGGCAATGAAATACATGGGCAGGAAGGCAACATGAGTAAACATAGCTGAGAGGCACATTTTCCATACCACCACCACCAGCTTCCTTAAAATTTCAGTTTATGATATTGTTCAATGATTATTTCAATGAGCCAAACATTGTCTGGCAGGGACAAGTGGCATCATGGCAGCCACAGCCTGTTAAGGTTTGTGCTTCCTGTGTTCTTCTATTCCACTAGAAAATGGAATAAATTCAAATTTTATTCCAGAGTGAAAAATGGAAACAAATCCAAGTTTGTGACATTTAATGGCGTCACTTTGAGAAAACATTCTTCTATCCTGCCATCCATCTCCGAAGTCTATCTTTTACTGTTTCCTCATTGGTTTATTAGCTTTTTAATATCATAGAATCACAGAACGGTAAGGTTGGAAGGGACCTCAAGGATCATCTAGTTCCAACCCCCTGCCATAGGCAGAGACACCTCCCACTAGTACAGGGCACTCAAGGCCTCATCCAGCCTGGCCTTGAACACCTCCAGGGAGGGAGCAGCCACAACCCCCCTGGGCAACCTGTGCCAGTGTCTCATCACCCTTACTGTAAAGAACTTCCTCCTAACATCTAGTCTAAATCTTCCCTCTGCCAGTTTAAACCCATTGCCCCTAGTCCTGTCATTGCAAGACCTTGTATCAAGCTTTTTTAAGCAGGAGAGAGCATTCAGAGGGGAAAATACCAAGCGGTAGTCATGACTTCGCAATTATAATATCCTTTACCATGGGTTTGAAGAGTTTCATTTTATATTTCAGCTCCGTGGGTTCATACACTACTTGCAAGAACTGCATTTGAAAGATGAATATATTGTGAAATGTCCTTTAACTAGTCATTTTTGGGAAGTAATAGCGCAGGAGAGAAAAATGGCTCTGTGAATGAGGACTGGAAGAAAACAGCAGCTTAATGGCAAATGTGCAGATGTTTCAGGCAGGTCACTGGACCCTGAAAAAAACAGAGGCTTCTAGGCCTACAGACTGACACATCTGAAAAAAAACATGGATAACTTTTTTTTTTTTCTTTTTGCTCATATCTTCTTAAAAAAAAACAAAACCACAACAAAATGAGAAACTACTTGCTGTGCTTAGAGAGTAGGCACCAGTTGTGGACACCTGACTTTGAAGCTATGTGCTAAAGAAGTCAGGGCTGGATTGAAAAAAATGAAAGTAAGAAAACACAGAAGAAAAGAAAAGGCAAAATTGCACACAGTCCCAAAGGAATCACTACAGCTCAGCCTATGGGCTTTCCAGAGGTGCTCACTGCCAAGTTATGCAAACCGCTGCAGCTCCAACTTTGAAGATGGCTCCAGTGTATAATCCCTTTGGCTCAGTACTACCATGTCCCACAGGAGAAAATATCAAATTCAGTCATTTCTGCAGATGTCTTGGAAGGGAAGACACCTGTGTCAGAGGACAGGGCTAATCTGTGCTTCAGAACTGGTAGCTGGCCTCTGCTGAAAGACAAGGAAACAACTTTCTTTCCTTCATTTTCTCTAAGAAAATGTAATATTGCTGAAGATAAATAAGTGACACTTTTGGAAAAGTATGTCTCTGACTAAGAGAAAAGAAAGAAAAACAACAACTCTACTCCCTCCAGCCCCCTGCACACACAGTCTTGGCTTCATCACCAACNGATGGGGTCTGAGGAGAGCAGAGTAAAGGGGCAGAATCCCCTCCCTTGCCCTGCTGGCCACGCTGCTCTTGATGCAGCCCAGGACTCGGTTGAACCACAATTAAACTTTCCTGACATCCAATTATTCAAAGTCTGACAGTGATAACCTTCTCCTCTGCTAGCCAGGACAACTAAAAAGGTGAATTTGTTTGTGGACATGGTTCTGCTGATCCTCATCATCCTAAAATTCAGCCCAATTTAACTCCATGTGGGTTAGTATCTTCTTGACCAAAGGAACAGGTGCATGTGCTGCCAATCAGTGCCTCTAAAGCAGCAAATATCCTGCGTTTTGGTAAGCTGGTTGTGCTCTACTTGGAACTGTATTTACTACAGTGTAAGACATTTCTTCTTTGTACCTAGAAAAAACACTGAATGAATCATGTGGATCCCCACAGTCCCTTAAGGACACTGGCAACAACTTCATGGCTATTCTGCCAGATGCTTGAACAGACTGAGCAAAACCTGCCACCCCATGTTGCACAGCGTCTAAAAGCAACAAATGGGATGCCTGAGAAACAAAGGCAGAAACCAGCCCTACTTCTCAAAGCATCTGATAAGAAAACTGCAGTGTGTACACTACAATGCTCAACTTCAACACCTCATTAAAAAAAAGGGGAAAAGATCTCTTATTTCATCTTGTTTTCTCTCTTTTTTTCTTTTATTTTTTTTTTTTTCCAAAGGAAATGTAGTGCCAGAAAAAGACCTCAAGGTCCCAGCCATTGGGAGAGAGTTGACACATTCAATTCTCCGTGACACATTCAATTCACAAGCCCCTGCTCGGGCTGCCAAAGGCACCAATTAGTACCAGTGGTGGAGATTTTATTTATTTAATTTCCACGTAAACCTGCTTAGCAAGACACCGACAGGGGCAAACAGCCTTGTGTATGACCAGAAACAGCTTTACTGGACTCAATGTCAAAGATGGTAGCAATGGATTACATGGAGATCACACAGCCACAGCTTCACTAAAGCAACCATTTACAAGTTAGGGATGGAAAAAAAAAAAGAGCTCATACATTGTGCTCACGAATTTCTGCTGAGAATGAACCTGGGTTTCTGGAGGACATTTGTGGTGTTGTAGAACTAAGACAAACTGCAGAGGTTTCACAATGAAGCTTCAAAAAATGCCATTCCTGATATGAGCAAGATGATTTTTTCAGAGAGCTGTGAATGACCTCCTGTAATGGGGCTTTCCCTCCCATGCTTTTATTGCTCTAGAACCCACATTAGCCACATGTGACACCCTTGCCCCCATCCACCCAGCAGCCCAGACGTGGCTTTGTTAGGCTGTAAGATGCAGCCATTCAACATTGCTAGGAAATCCATCACATAATTATTTTATCACTTTCTCCCATTTCAAACACAGACTAATTATGAGAGCTCTTTACGCTCCCTACTTCTGAACAGCTAACAGAAGGAACCTCTCCTCCACTCAGAGATGTGGCTTACACAGTCCTCACTGGCATTTAATGGCATTGGGATCCATGTAAGAGGTTTAATCTCTTGGCCAAGATTTCATGCTTCAATGAATACATCAATCACCATCTTGCTTCAGGTGAGAAAAAGTCTCTTAGAGTTCCCTAAACTAAATATACTACGTCAAATTGAATTCCTAGGTTGAAGTCACCAGGAGCTGCACATTTCCATCAACATGAGTAATTAACTCTTGGATGTGGGTAGGAATTAAAGCATATTGTTCTACAACACGTTTCAAGGTTTTGATTTGCTTGCAGAAAAACGTCCTGGAATTTCCCAGGCCTGAAATTTTAACTTCGGGAATTAATAAAAAGAGAAACAATACAGGAGAAAAAAAGTCCCTCATGTTTGTTGCTCTGATTTATGAGTTTCGATAGTTTTCAACTGTCAAAATTTGTCACTTTGGATCTCTCATGTGTTGTGCATATTATCACCTGCTGCCAGTAACTGAACCCTAACCATAGGGTATAGAAATACAAGAGCTTATCAGTACGCCTGGCAAAGTCTGCAACAACTTGAAAGTATGAAATTTGCTTTACCTTCTAGACTAATAAAATAAACACTTCAAAACAGCTATAATGATTATCTGATGATTGAACTCTGTATTCTTTTAGCAAGTAATGGAATCCTGGCAGACAAATTCAATTCAAAATACATTCACATTCAGGACATCAACAAAGTCATCATGTTGTGAATTGAAAATTCCTTTAAAGGCTGTATTTGAATTCTAAGGGGCTGACAGATCAAATGACTGAAGGCCCTGGAAGGCTAAATGAGTGAAGTCCTGCTATGTTCCTTTCTTTCTGTGAATGAAGCTCACTTTTGTGTGTGCATTTGCAAGCAGAACAGGTGCTGGCTTCAGACAAGCTTGGAATCTCAATGGGGATAGTAGCTTCTTGTCAATCCAGCACAGTTCAAGCTAGTTTAAGTTAATTTAATTTTTTAATTTTTTTTTCCCCCCTCTAAATGCTCCTCTCCTGATTTCCACATTCGCTCTTCCACAACCAGAATGTAAGCATAAAACTGTGATTTAACAGGGCTGCCTTTTAAAAGTCTCTTGCATTCCAGCTGTTCACCCAAATGCTGAAATATGTGCTCTGTAAATCGCAAATAGCTCCTGCACAGTGAGTCTGAAACCAAACCCATCATGACCCTACACTATCATTTTCCAAAAGGCAATGAAGACCTCAAAAATTCTCTCCCTCTAAAGCCACTGAAAAGATCCACTGCTACAGGAGTTCATCAAGTACATGGCTGGGCAATAAGTATTTTATCATTCATTAAATTTGGTGCAGTGCCACAGGAGCCTTGTTCTTCTTCTGCATCACAAATTTTAGTGCAATTAGGTGTCTTGCATGGGAGATGGCAGTCTAGAATTAGGTGTTTCAAGTCTTAGGGATTTTGGTTGGTTTCCATGCAAAAACAGAGAAAAGCATGAACTGCCTGAAGAGCAAATACAGACACTCCCGATACAGGAAAGCAAAACAAACAAACAAACAAAAAAATTCCAGAAATAAGAATCCAACTATTGCTGTAATTTTGCTGGAGAGAAAATGAAGGTGGCTAAGGCAGGGATGCATTTGATTCCTGCCTGCACCATCCTGTTGCATACGGAGTCACTTGAGAGTACAATGTCAACGGTTTCTTCCCAAAGCAATCCCTGATAGAATTGCCATATACTGCAGAAATCAACCTTTAACGATGCCGCCTCCCAATTAGCTCAGGTTTGCTAATAGTTTGATATAATTGGCACCCTGATGGAAACCGTATTACCAATCCTGTCACCAGCCAGGAAACTGCACTGCCACTCTAATGACAGCACATATTATAGTGATGCCACTTCTAATATTAATACATTAGCTGAACGTAGGCAGGGACTCACACATGAGAAGGATTCACAACCGGGACGTGCTAAATCTCACCCTGTACATTATTTTTCCTCCTGGTTGTAACATTCATGGCGGCCACGCACCAGCCCCAGCGTGCCCCAAACCGCCCCTGTCGCATTAAAGCACAAATGCTCCAGGCTGGTAACAGCCCTGTAAATGGCCAGTGAAAAATGATCCCAGGGAGCTCAATTTTTTCTCTCCATGCCTAGCAAGTTATGACGGCCTTTCTGTTAATTGGCCACAAGTCCTAGTTTGCTGTCAGCCTTCAGCTGCACCGGGGAGCTCTTTTGGAGGAGTCACACTCTGTCATTCCCATACCCTTGTGAATACAAATGCTCTCTATAAATGTCCTCTGCCTACAAAATGGAAGGGCTTTTTTTTTCTTCTCCCCCCCCCCCCCTTTTTTTTTTTTTGACCTAGATTAAATCTGCTGCATTTTCAAGCCTTTTGGGAAAGCAACTAAGAACTAATATGCACGGGTTCACGTGCCACAACACTTTTCCTACCCATTGTTATGTAAATTTTGACTAAAGTGCCACACAGATAGAAAAAGATAGCAAGGACAAATCTGTCAATCTGCTTTTCTTGCTTTCTGAAATAAGCCACTTACATTAAACAGTTTTAAATGGCTAATAGCTGTAAAAGTATCTGAAGAATTTCAATGTACATTTATTCATACAGAATGATGACAGCTTCTCTAAATTCCTGAACTATCCTGCTGACTGCATAATGACCAGGAAGTGAATGGTCAGCATGCTGGCATGCTCTGGTTTTCTTTAGGAGAAAGGTGTCATGTTCCACATCTGCAGCTTGGTGATACTAATAGCTATTTGCACTAGATGGTGATTACTAATAGCTATTTGCACTAGATGGTGATTAAGGAGTTAAAAACGGCAGATGCAGAATTAGAACCACAGAACTGCTGGGGTTGGAAGAGATACTTAAGCTCATCATTTCAATTGCTCACCTAGAGTTTGCAATCCCACTACTACTGCTAAGCCAGATATATATGTGGTGGCAGAGTAAAAGATACATAAAATCACATTTATAGCATCAAGGCAATTTCATGTCATTACTAACTAATCTGTCCCTAAAGAAACTGCCACTGCATGCTGGGATACAAGCTGACCTGTAATGGCCTGGGCTGACTAGTGGATGAGACATGTCCAAACAAACTCAGAAAATGCTGCGAAAGTAACAGGTGAGTAGTTGGTGGTATTGGACCTGTGCATCAGTACTGTGTCAACACCTTGATCTGCAGGTCGATGGAAAGAACGCTGGCCTGTCATGATCCTCCTCTGTCAGGCCCTCTCAAGCACCCACCCATTGTAAATCCCCTGGGAGAGCCATTGCTTTCCCAGTCTGATGAGATGGAAGGTGGGCAGTGAGAAAAATCAAAGTGGCTGCTCAGCATCTCTTGAGGTCATGTTTGGTCTGTTCACATTTCTAGGTCTCAAGAGGGACAGAATGAGATGGACACAACAGCCCACACAGCTTTACAATAAAAACTGCCTGTCAGAGCTTTTGGAAAAAAAATTATCAAGTACATAGGATAGCATGAGGAGCTGGTGGGGAGCTGGTATTCCAGCCTCTAGGTCTGAGGTGTCTCCCAATAGGAAGTCACAGTACTTCCCACCTGCAAAATACAGAACAGAGTACGCACAAAATACAGGTAAAACAAGAAATACTAATTTGAAATTCCTAATTTGAAATCATTTGAAGATGTATATATACATACATCTTGAATCTGGGGGGACATCTAAATGAAGTAGTCACTTATTTCTTATGCTGCCTCCTCATTTCCCCTTTGCCATTTCTTCTCTTGTTTTCCTTCTTATTCTCACACTAATTAACCTTAATCTTTAATTCATTTTTCTCCCCTCATACAAATCCTTATTCTTTTCTTCCTAGCAGATGGCCATTGTTTCCTTTTTCCTTGGCCAGGTAACAATTACTGATTTGAGTTTACTGGCTTTGAAATGAATTAACATGTCCTCTGAGTAAGTTAACCCCTATGTTTGTCCATCTGCTCAACTCATCTTTGGATATAGTAGAGAAAGAGTTCAGAGCACAGGTGCGAAGGAAAAAAAAAAGGAAGCAAAAAATAAAGACATCCTCCCTTATTAATCCATTCTTACAGCAGAAAACTGGTGTGACACTGTATTTCAATTCAAAAAGACTCTACAAAGACCATGTTTACATAAATTAATGTAGGCAGGGACATATCTTTCCCTAATGATATTTCAAAAGCCCTACAATCTCCAACTGCGATATTCACTAGTAGCAAATCAAACTTCTTAGCACATTGATCTTACAGTCCTGGATTTCTTTCTGTGTTTTTTTGTTTGACTGTTTGGTTGGTTTTTTTGGGGTTTTTTTGCTTGTTTTTTTGTTTTTTTCTTTTCTCCCCCACTTGAAAGCTTGGGAAAGATCACTAAAGACTAGTTTTTCCTGATAACACATTCAGACCACCTCTCTGATGAAACCTCTAATTGCACTGCAACTCCTGAGAAGCCACTCAAGTCCTAGTTCAACTAGCAGGCACCCTGTGGTGAAAAATACTCAGAATGGCATAGCTTTACCATAAGATTATGAATTTAAAATAGTCAAATCTTTGAGAGCTAATTGCAATTTATAAGCCTACAGCGTCAGTATGAAAAACCTATGTTCTGTATTGGAAATCATTTTCACTAGATGAATGCCAATGGCATCCTGGGCTGCATCAGGCAGAGCACTGCCAGGAGGGCAGTGAAGGTGATCCTTGCACTCTGCTCAGCTTTGCCGAGACATTTCTGGGGTGCTGAGTCCTGCTCTGGTCACACCAGTACAAGAGAGGTCTGGACATACTGCAAGAAGTCCAGTGAACAGCCAGGAAGATGATGGACTGGCACATCACTCCTATGAAGAAAGACTGAGATAGCTGGGACTGCTCAGCCTGGAGAAGGAAAGGTTCAGGGGGATCTTATCAATGTGTATAAATACATGATGGGAAGGAAATAAAGAAGATGGAGCCTTTTCAGAGGTGCCCAATGACAAGAGGCCATGGGCACAAATAGAAATATGGGAAATTCCATTTAAAATTAATAGAAAAAAAATGCTGTTAAGAGTGATGAAACACTGGCACAGTTTGCCCAGAGAGGTTGTGGACTCTCCATCCATAAAGATATTTCAAATCCTGCCTGGATGCAGTCCTGAGCAACCTGCTGTAGGTGACCCTGCTTTGAGAATGGGATGGATGGGACTAATCCCAGAGGCCCCTTTCAACCTCAGCCAGCCTGCTATTTTGTGAAACAGCAATGCCATAATTTAACTGGCTTTTCCACAAGATTCCTCATAACACAGATTAACTTTGTTAGAAACACATTGTAAGCTTATTTAACTTTAGCAGACATCAGCTGAATTACTGTTGTTGTAGCCATCAGCTGTGAAACAGCTCTCATTCACTAGCAAATTTCACACACATGATGAGTTTTTTCATATCAAAAACACACAAATTAAACTTTTCTTCTTGTTTTTAGAAACAGAATCAGAAACATTAAAATCTCAGAATGGCCCACGTAGCCACAGACATACAGGACAATAATGTCTTGTGTTACACCTTGTTTCCAGAAATACATCAAGAAACTTCTTAACTCAAAAGCTGATATTATGATGCATTTTTTAAATTACTGCTTATCTGGTCCCATTGTATCTGACATAATAAAGTTTTGCTCAAACCCCACAGATTCCTTTAACATCACAGCACCACCAATCTACCCACAGCCCTGACAGATCTCAAATTCGGAGCTTGTGTCCTAAAGACAGCACAGTAAAAGCCAGATCTAGCAGCACAAAGAGATAGGGAACATTGGAGGGGAGTAAAAAAGCATAGGATTGGAAAGATTTCTATTGCTAAAGCTTAATGAAAACCCATTCAAAAAAAGAGTAAAGCAAACCTCTAACCCTCTCCCTTACCCAGAAACTTGGTAAGAACACAGTGTACAAGTTCCATTTACTTGGTAAGAATCTAGTGTGTGTATCCACTTAAGAGGATTTGGAAAAGTTGCCTTTTTGCAAAAGAATCTAAAGTTTGACCTTGGCTAATTCATTTCTAGGAATACTATGTTGAAGTTCCGAAAATAACGTCCAGCACCCCTCTGAATCTTTTGGTGCCTAAATGCTTTTGAACAATTTGGCCTTTAATCTCTCCATGGCCTAGCTTCTGCTTGTGAAATGGAAAGAATAAAATGTCCTGAGCTCAAAGGAGTATTGTAAAGAAACTATTAAAAAAAAAAAAAAAAGTTACTGCAATAATAGTGACCTGAGTAACAGCAGAGCAACACTTGTAAGTGCTGCTTCCCTCCTAACTCTCTGCAGCCTGACGTGCTTTCTCCAAAAGTTTGCTTATGGGAGATGGAAGAAATCAATATATGACATTTGAGCTGGCTTAAGAGGCACTTAAGCAGGATGAAAAGAAATCTAAGGTTAAATATTGCCTCAAAATGCCCTGAACTTGGATCAATGAAGACCTATTTGCCCCCTCAACCCCATATTTTTTTTTGCTTTTGACCAAGCCACCTAACATTGGGCTCCTTTCTCTGCTGGTCAAAGAGCTGACAAAGCCTCCACTTTGAGTTCTGATTTGCTACAATATACACACTATTTTCAGGAAGCTAATTTTCTTAGAAATCTGTTACTTTTCCCCATCTTTACAACTTGGCTCTAAATCCATTGTCTGAATACATTATTCCCCTTGCTCCATTTGCCAAGACGCAGTCAATCACTTTCAATTCTTTCTTGACTTCAGCAGTATAAACTCTTACATATCTCATATTGATTTCCAGGCATTCACAGTTTCACTGTCACAGGGTCACAGCACATGTTCAATCTTTCCTACACTGTGTACATCTTCAAATAGTATTTCATCTAAGAAGCTTTCCCTGAACTTGTTAGCAGGGCCACATTTATTCCTCAGATAAGTATTTTTAATTATAATAATAGAAAAGAAACAGAAGAAATTCCTGGCAAGTCTTCTATTTTTCTAGCTAGTTGAGACAATTTTATGCAGACGAAGATGCAACTCCACAGAGCCTTTGAACTTTAAGCATCATCTTTACTTGGCTTTGAACTCTCAACAGGGTCCATGATCTTTCAAAGCAATATACTCTGCTTGTGGAAGCTTCAAACAAGGGGGAAAAAGGCATGGTTCGAAAAAAAAAAAAAAATCAAAAGATTTTTAAAATAATGCTCGATGCTCCTGGAAATTAAAAAAAAAAAGCAACAACTGAGTGGTATCTGAAGAAGTGCATTCAGCACTCAAGTGTTTCCCTAATTAATTGTTTAGATGAGTGCTAAAATAAATGCAGCAGCAGCAAAGATAAACAAACCACTTTAGTAATAAAGCCATATATTTGTGCAGACACACAAAAATAAACAGCAGCGTTTAATGAGCACAAGCAATGAGAACGAACAGCACACTTAGTGTGGGAAATCCATGCTCAGAAAGCTCAAGCTCAAAGATATTTGAGAAGTGTCTTGTAATGACCTCCCATCTGACTCATGTTTGCCCCTTGTACAGCATCTTGTTTTGGACAGATAAACAGTGTAAAAATAAAAAGTGTCCTGATGAAGAATTACAGCTCATGTTTCACCTTGCCTGGGCAGCCTCACAGAAGCAAGGAATACACTTGTGGAAAAGTTTATTATCCCTGTTTTATTATTATGATATTATTATTATTATCATCATCATCATCATTATTATTGGCTGGTGATTAACTAATGTAAAAAAATGAATAAATGGACATGCAAAACAGATGTGCAACACATGTGCTTCGAAAACGAGAGAGAAAAGCTATTGCTCATACAGCCTTTGTGACTGGAAAATGATCCAACGAAGTATGAATACTGAGGTAAAGTGTTAAGTTACCTTCCAAATCTAAGAAAGTCATTTTAACAGAGTTGTAAGACTGTTAGAGGCAGGAAGATTCAGCTAAGTTCCCCTCCCAGAAAGGATAGCATTATGCTTCCACATATAAGTCTTCAAAACTTAATCTGGTTCTATCTGTAGATTTCCTAGATTCAGACTTTCCGTGATTTCTCGGTCTCACAAACGTTAAAGACACTTTCTGCAGTCAACTCTTTCAGCTTTCCTTAATCTTCCATCTCTATTTATTTCTTGAAAATCTTTCTAAATAAAGCTACTACTTTCTGTAAATGATTCGATAACCAAAGCAAATCAGTATAAAACCCATGTATGATACAAACAAATATGTTATTCATCCCAGAAGTCTTCCTAAAATTGATGGTTTCTTTATTGCTGCTATCAACCAGGTATGACCTGGAAAACTGATTTAAAAAAAAAAAAAAAATCTTTTCACACGTATTTAATGTCTGTTAAGGGAAGAAAATAACAAGAGTGTGTTGGATGACCCATAGGACAGATTTCAAGTCCTCTAATTAATACCAGTTCAGAGTAGTCCAAACAAGACAGAACCATAATATGTATATATATATACACACATATATATACACATATACACAAATATACACATATATATACACATACACACACACATATATATACATATACATACACACATATATACACATATATACACACACACATATATACACATATATACACACATATATATACACACACATATATATACATATATATACACACATATATACATATATAATCACACATATATACACACACATATACACATATATATACACATACATACATATATATATATACACA
>WBNM01012597.1:0-11415 GCA_013399055.1 Ramphastos sulfuratus | reverse complement strand
ACACACACATATATACACACACACACACATATACACACACACACACATATACACACACACATACATATACACACACACATATACACACACACACACATATACACACACACACACATATACACACACACATATATACACACACACATATATATACATACACACACACACATATATATACATATATACACACATATATATACATATATACACACACACACACATATATATACATATACACACACATAAATATACATATATACACACATATATATACATATATATACATATATCTATATCTATACGTATATGGCTCTCCAAAGATCAAGTTGTGGCATTCAATCAGATCAAGATTTTAAAATAAGTCTCCAGGAGGCTGTTTTCATGTTATGACAAGAGAAATGCTTGGCCAGAGAGGTATAGCCTATATGAAATGATTGGCATCTTATCAAGACAAGAAGAGAAAGAAGCTGGATGATTGGCAACTTAATCAGGGGGAAAAGGAAAAATAGAGAAAAAGAACAAATCAAGTGCCTAAACAGCTATGTGTTGGCTGCTGTGGTTGTCAAAAGTGGCCTGGAGCAGGCAGTGGCAGGAGGGCTTACGCTGAAGCTTGTCTACAAAGTGGATGAAACTATTCAGTGTTCCTTTGCATCAATAGCACATGGATCCTGAATGTATCTGATCACGTTTGGAATTGCATGATTCTGTACAGTGTTGTCTGCAGATCACCATGGCAGCTACAAGAACACATCCAACAACATATCATGGATGTGTGGCTTAACCGTGCTTTGCTACTGAAAAACTCATAGAGGTTTAGCACAAAGTCTCCAGACTTATCTGAAAGCTAAAAAAAAATCCCACAAAATAAAATGAATAAAGTCCTTGCACAGTATTTTATCTTCAGCCTCTGTTCGCTGTTTTAATCAATGTTCACTTCACATGAAGCCCAAGCTGAACAATCATAATATTTTGGTAGCAGCATTCTTTACTTATTGTTACAGTGTGCCCCTGTCTTTTATTCAACATGTTATTATTGCTTAAAATATCTACATGAAGCAAAAACTATNGTGAGACACTGGCACAGGTTGTTCAGGGAGGTTGTGGCTGCTCCCTCCCTGGAGATATTCAAGGCCAGGTTGGAAGAGATCTTGAGTGACCTGTACTAATGGGAGGTGTCTCTGTCTATGTCAGGGGGTTGGAACTAGATAATCTTTGAGGTCCCTTCCAACCTTACCATTCTATGATTCTATGATTAACTTCTCCTGAAGAACTGAGGAACGGTGGGTTAGATGTTAGATTGTCAAATCAGCTTTGCGAAAGCTAGTACTTACAAGTACTTACTAGTACTGCTTGGTCTGTTCACAAAAAACCCTTCCCATAGACTACTTGTATTCATCCACAGAGTGCAGTGGGTCAACAGAGAAACTGAAAAAAATGCCTTAAACATATAAAATTTCTTTTTCCACTTGAAATGGGGGGTAGGAGAATAACGGTATGCTTGGAAGGAAATCCTAGGAAGATAGAGACCCATATCTTGTACAATATTTTGGCTCCTGCTAAGCCTTATTAGGGCAAATCTAAATATATTTCCAAGTAATTTGAAATCCTCTATCAGACTGCAGCATTACTCACTCTTGCATTTTATATGCCAGAAAGATAAACCTTAATGTCTAGGAAAATTATTTCTGGAACTGCATATTGCATATTTTCACTAGAATTCATATCAAAAGCTTTGACACAGAGATAACTAAGCGATTACTTGTCAACCTCTTCTCATTTCATCAGTCTTAAAAGATAGGATAAAAGCTTTTCATGTGCAACAACAGGCAAGGTATTAGTCCTGCAGAGTTATCAAAAATGTGGAACTAAATATCAGACAAGTCCAATTTAAAATGATGAAACACTTTGGAATTCTAAAACAATTAGGCTGATTTACAGCACATGGCCTGATACACTGTAGGTTTGAATCTCTTTTTTTGCCTTTTAAAAGCAGACATTTTTTTCATGCTAGTCATAAATTAGTACAATTAAGATTTATTTGTGGGGGGGTTTGCTTCATTTTTTTTTTTGCCCCTTAATATTATTCAAAAAGCAACTATTACATGTCCCAGAGATGCTTGTGGAAGATTCATATTTTACCTGGGAAGAAGACATACACACAAGTGAGTTACAGACCTAGGAAAGGCAAACCATAGCTATAGCTGAAAAACAGGAAAATCTCCTTTTTTGGTGGCTTTTCAGTGATGCTGTTCTACAGATTTACTCAGTTTTCATTGCTAGGTGCATCATTTCTGCTTGTAAATCAAGGACACTGGGGTGCTATGAAGATTAGTCAGGTGAGGCATGCAGTTTTCTCCTCTACTCTGCAGGATGGTTGCTTCCAGAAAAAAAAAACATGTGTCTACTTCTGATTCCACTGAGGCTGAGATTCAAAGTAAAACTGACACCAGCAATCCAACTCTGCTTCATCATGGTACTAAAAAGTCATTATCTGTGTTTCAATATCCACCTGATTATTACCTGCGTTCTAAGACAAATAGAAGCCTAGAGAAACTCTTCTTTCAATTACCACAAGACAATGCCAGTGATGGCACTGATATTGCTCAAAACTACTCTGAAGAACACTTCGACTCCTTTTTTACAGAACACTGGAATTTACAAGATAACACCTAAACCAAAAAGGTACAGAGTGACCACAACACTCTTCTAAGGCTTTAACTGTTGCAACACATGTGCAATGTCTTTTTTAAATGAAAGTTCTGTTTCTCTATACTTAAGGGTATTAATATTTTAATATGACTGCATCTGTGAATGAAGACATTCAAAAAGCCATTATGTTCTCAACTTAGGTTAATAATAAGGCTATTTTTCCACCCACTCTCTGGCACAGCTGTAATGTTCTTGGCCTCAAGTGGGAGGCAATGTGGAACAAGGATTAGCAAGATGGATGATATAAAACATGCAGTGCCAGTTCATGTAAAATATTACTAGATTGGAAATGACTGTTTACCGTCTCAGTGATTACATGACCACTTTTTTTCTGTCCAAGGAACATACAGTATGTGGTGCTCTCCTATGCCAATAAAGCTTAGTGCATAGCACCTGGGTAATGACAAATTAATTTTTGAGCTAAGCCTGGTGCAGGGGTCAGCCAAATTCTTAGGCAGAGTTTATCCGCAGTACTATTTCACATGACAGAAAATGCATCCCTCCCATTCACCAGTGTTAGCACAGAACAGGGATTACACAACAGAAAATAAATAAAACGGGTGGCCCAAAAAAAAAAAACCAACCCCCCAAAAAAAACCAAACAAAACTTTACAATACAATAATAAAACATTTAATCTTAGACGAGGGGGGAGTTGGAAACAGAATCCCATGGTCAATTTCCAAATAAAATTGGACAAAACATTTAGGAATGCACAAACAGAACAAGTGTGGATTTGGCAGGCAAAAAAGCTGGATGAACTAGCAGGTCTTTTTTCAGTTAGGTTAGATTGCCAAACCTGAGACCTTTGCATCCTGGAACATGAGATCTCTTGCCTGATCTTGGGACCCACTTCTCTTCACCAGCACCACAGAGGCACAGCCATGAGCAGTCAAGGACACTGAGCCCTGCCTCCCAGCACATCCAGGTACCAACGTACCTCAAATCCAGAAAACCATGTGGGTCCAAGTTTTATACCCTGTCTAAACATAAAACTTCTTTTACCACAAAGTCAACACAAGATGTTTAAATTCCAAGTGCTCAGCAATTCCCATTAGTTGGACTACTGGCCACAGCCACTGCCAAAAGATCAGCAATACTTCAGAGTTGAAAAATGTTTTCTTTAATAATTTTAGTGAGAGAGCACTTCCACGTGAAAGAGAAACATAAGTGCTTCGAAATGACAAAGTAATTTCCTGTCCCTAAGCTAAGTTTTTCTGAAAGAGCTGTTTGCACAATCCACATACCTCCATTTTCATGTAAAGAGCTTACTGATTCAGTAAAACATATAAACAGGTTTATTTCATTATTCTCCCAGCTGCAGATGATCTGTATTCACTGAGCAATCTATTCCCTCCCCCAATATTTTCATTGGAATTAATCTTAATGTTCACTCCTTCCCCCACAAGCTAACATCTAGGCACTCTGAAATGCACATTAGCTACTTCAATAAGTAAGTTGAGCAATTTTTGGTTTTCTTAACAACATAGGCTGTAAGTGGATGATCTTTTTACATGCCCTGGATGACAGAAAAGACATTAAGTACTAGAATTTTTCCTGTTTGAGTAGCCCAGTGAGAGCAAGCCAAGTTTGCATCAAGTTGTCATTTCCAGAGCGTCAGACTTTCCATAAGCAGTGCTTCCCAGAGTCAGGTCATCTGAACCTCAGCCCCATGCACCCCAGCCATTTTATTCAGGGCGTTGCTCCAACATTGTGAGCAACTACCCAGACTCTGAAATCAGTCTGCTTCTCTCCACTCAGTTTGTCAAGTGTAGGAGAAATACTGTTAGATGAGAAAGAAAAAATAAAAAAAAAAAAAGGAAAGCAGGCACATTCCCTTCTCCTACTCACTCTCCAATGATCTTTGTGCTATTTTCTTTAAAATCTTACTTAAAATTTCAGCCCGTTACTGTAAGATCAGCAAGAACAGCTCACTGCTTCAATGAAGATGCACAAAGCCCTTTTTGTTGAGGATATGAATCCAAAACTCTGGCATCTGGGCTGTGTGGTTTTCAATCCTCCTTGTTCATCTATGCTGTCAGTGTTTCAGGACAAAGATCATTTTACCAATCTGTTTGTACAGCATATTGTACAATCTGCTGTGTGCATCTGCAATGCAAACAGCAAATGGTAACGAGCATGTGGAAAAGGCTGGAGCCTCAGATTTTGGGTCCCTTTGTTATTTGTGGTGCCTGGACCCTGATTCTCAGTGAGGGCTGCTGCACTCCTGGCTTGCTGCACACGAGATGTACCATGGGCACTCTCCATGGAATCTAAATGCTGTATATTGCCTATAAAACTATCCCAAAAGGTTTTTTTTTTACCCCCTTCCTCCTATTTCGGGGGAGTAATTCAAAAGTTAAAATCATGAAATCATGAAAAAGTATAAGTCATAAAATCATACAAATGGAACTGAGATATCAAATTACATTTGGTAGTATCCTCCTTAAATACAAAACAAAGCCATGAAACTTATGGAGAAGGAAGAACAATTTGTGCCAGATGCTACCTAAAGAATATTCAGTCATAAAGGCTACATACAAATGTATGAAAAAAATACCATGCTTTTAAGCAGATGGCTCCCCAAAATCGCTTCTGACTGCACCAGTAATAATGTTTCTTATCCTTACTAAATATTTGTCCTTTTTTTCATTTTAATATAGCAAGCACTTCTGATATTTGCTGTACAGAACATCACACTCCTGCTCCTTGCAGCACAGATTGCTAGTCTGCTGCTTTACATGCTGATTTCTCTTTTGTAAACTGAGACCTTGAATATTTTCACGGGGGAAAAAGCAGATCAACGATTTTTTTAAGTGAGCTAAACAATTCTGTGTAACGAACATCAGTTGACATGGGCAATTACTCTTTCTTTTCCCCCAAAAAACTCTAAACCACAAAAACAAAGAGGAGATTGTAACTCCTCTGAATGGCATGTGCCTTACTGATTGTACCAGAATGTCAAGTGCATGCATAAACAACGGGGGGGGTGAAGTTCAGGAGTGCCACGCGGATCATTAAAATGTAAGAAGCGTAGGTGAATAAAAACTTTTGCTATTTGATTTGGCCAACAATAAAGAAAGTTGCTGTAGAAACTATTCCACTGTTTCCCAATTTCCATGAGAGAGGAGTTCAAAATCTTTTTTTTTCCTCCTCTTCATTTTTGTTACTGAATGGAGAATAAAAGATTTTTTTTTTGCTAGATTTCATGTATTCACTTTTTAAAGAATAGATATGAAAGAAAAATAAAATAATAGCAAAGATAAAGGAGATGTATACTTCAACAGCATCTTGACATTCAAACATATTCTGTAAAAATATCCAACACATCACATTTTCTGCTTAATGGCTAAAAACATAAGAGCAATGTAGAAAACTGGATATCTTTATCACTAGCTTTAAGCATGTCTGTGGCTATATCTCTGTTTTCATGTGTCTGAGTTCTCCATTTATATAATGTGAAAATGTTAAGACAGCTTATTTGCATTTCTGCTTTTATGTAGGAAGTCACACAAAATACCTTCCTGGATCTTATGGCAGCATCTCTGAGTAACGTGAGTGAGAATCCTGCATTGATAACAGCACTGAAAATACCACCAGGATCATTCAGTGAAATCCTTCTGCCATCACGATCAGTTACCATTCTTATTAGTGGAGGGCTCTGAAGCCCTAGAGCAGATCACCCCAACACCTACAACCCAGACTTGAGCTCAGGCTGCCCTTCTCCATTGCTGGTGCATCCATTATAGCTGCACTCTAACTAGGAAGGACACTTGTGCTGAAATCACACGTTCATTAGACACTTAGAAAACCATCTGTAAGAGGAATCTCCATAAACAGCTTTCTCAAGTAATTTCTTCAAGTTGTTCTGGGCAACCTGGTCTAGTTGAGGATGCCCCTTGCTGAGTGCAGAGGGGTTTGGACTAGATGACTTTCTGAGGTCCCTTCCAACCTGGACCATACTATGATTCTACAATTATGCATTGTGTACTCAGGCCAATAACCTCTTTCTAGCTTCAAGCCTATCCCTGTTCAGCAAAGCAGGGAAGAGCATGCTTTAACTTTAATCACTTGCTGAAGTCATCAGGACTGCATGCTTAGTTGAACAGGGGTCTTTATAAGCCAAATATTATTCTTAGTAATAAGGAGACCTGGCAATACACTAGATGGAGCATTTGATAGTAAGTAACAATTTAATTAAATCCTCTTACAGCATACACTCTCCAGCTAATGCAGTTTACAGTGAAATTTTCTCCAGCACTCATTTAAATATAATTGCTGCACTTATCTTGTCATGAGGAAATTTCTGAAGGTTACTTGTGCTGTGCATGTGTAAACCTACAAGCTACGATGACCTTTAGTTGTGAGATTTTTTTTTTTAGCTACTTAAACTGCAGCATCTAAATAAGGATGATAATAATAATTATAATAATAATTTCTTACTTTCACACAGCACCTTTAACTCAATATATACCCAAGTGAGAACTAACAAGCAACAAAGCACAGAAAGGCATCGCATGCTAACAGGTCAGGACTGGATAGAAAAGCTAACACTGTTAGAAACATAAAGGCTGGAAGATAACACATGCAGAAACCAGAATTTTGAGTGTTTTTCTCAATTATTCTGAAAAACATAAAAGAGTACTCTATGGAGATAATTTCATAACTACCTTTCAAATACAAACTGGCATTATTAACAGCTGTGGGGCACTGCAGCATCTCACTGTGTTGTGAGAAGAGATTTACAATCCACTGACCCAATTGTCTGGTTCAGGCACTTTCCTATAGGTAACCCAGTGATATACTGCAAAGCAGCCTACATCATTTATCAAACTGGAAATGGGAAAGTGTCAGTCAAAAGAAACTCCCCAAAACCCAAAAAACTCAAACCTAAAGTAAAACTTCAGCGTTCACAATTATCCACAAATCTGATGCCTCGAGAGTTTCATGAGATTGAGACAGGTGCAGAGATAGGATGAGAAACCTGCTGAGCATGATGGAAACAAGCATTTTGGAAAACCTCACCTTTACACAACCTCACCTTTACTCAGGCCCTTGTCTATAGTAAACTCTCCTCTACATCTCTATTGTAGACTCTTTTTCTTGTCTTCTCTTTCATACAACAATTACAAGCACTCTCAAAGATCTGCTCCATTTTCCCCTTTAAAAACAGGGAAGAAACAGTACATTTTGAACTGCTCAGGCAGAGTGCAACCAACCAATCCACACAAAAGTGTCGAGGGCCACGGCAGGTGAGAAATGCCAAACCTAAAGGAGAAAAAACAAATTTTCAGGCCACTCAACCTCTGCCCAGGACTCACCATTGCAGAAGGAAACCCAGCTTCTCAGTTTTCACTTCTCTGGACGTGTGGCTAGGTGGATGCTTGCAAGGGTGAGACATTTTTGACATAATGTCTATTTGGCCATCAAGACTTGACAAGGTATTATTTTAGTTTTCTTTTAGGAACTAGTAAACAAAAGAGGGAACCAATGATCTCTCTCTTCCCTTCTCTTCCTCCCTCCTGCTCAAACTCAGATGCCTGTCACATTAAGAAACATCAAGTGATTTTGTTCAGCCCTTATGGCACACAATAGCAGACGTTTAAGGGAGAACGTGGGACTGTGAAGCATTTAAAAACTCTTAAATAAAATGTGGGCTACAGGAGGCTCTCATTCAGAAGTAACATTTTCCCTTCCACAGAGAGTTCCCCCACGCTCCAGTGAAGTGAATTAAAATTGACACTGAGAAAAATCTAATTGAGCCAGAGACAACACAACACTTTTCACTATAGAAACTGAGGCCTCAGTGGAATTACTCGGGTTAATATAGTCCATTTTAAATCTACAATGATTTTTATATCCCATGATCTGCAAATAATAAAGGACGTCTGTTGTTTAATACTCATTCTTTTAATTAGGAGAGGCATAGGAAGAGCGGGAGCTGATGACTATGGGTCTGCTCCACACTCCTTTTCTAACTGCAGTCCTCGTCAGATCCAATTAATACATAAACAAAGTAATGCAGATCTCACCTGGGCAGTGTTAACATAACAAAATCTTTGTGTCAGCTTGCTGAGGAATTCAAGCACTGGGAACGAAGGGAGCAGATTTGATTTAGGCAACACAACAACAGCACAGAGAGGATATCATTCTCTGCATGATCAAAGTCACTCGAAAATTTTGGGAAAAGTGCCCCCAGACATCTGTATCTCATTTCTTCCACCTGGTAAAAACTGATTGATGATATTTGTCTCTCTTTGCAAAACATTGGGAGATCTATGTCTGAAGCAACGGCGCTGCTCCTTACGGTGCCACATTCATTCTTGCACCTCAAAAGCTTAATTTATATTAATCTACTGCCTATTGTGGTACAGCTCCCTAAAACTGCAGTTGAAAGCACGACATCTTGAGCTACTAGGACAGTTTAATTATTGTTTGAAACACAAATTTTACAAATTCAGTTAAGCAAATAATAGATGTGGTGTATTAGAAAACACCTTCCACCTCTTTACAGCTTGCCTTATTCTTTTAAAAGAATGCATGACTCATATGTAGTAGTTATTTTAAATTAAAACCACAAGGTAGTAGACACTGAAGTTTTTTCTTCCACAAATAATAATGAATTTATGCACCACCGAGTTTAATTTGCAGAGTGAAAGTCTAACGTCCCACTTAAAACTGCATACTCATGGGCATAGATTAGACAGTAATTAGGTTTGGTGAAAACCTGAAAAAAATCCACTGGAAACATTTAAATTTAATTTATTCACTGGCTTGTCTCAGAGTGTTTTTATAAGCAATTAGAAAGACACAGATTCCTCAAAATGCCTCCTTCCTAGAGACAGATGCACCAGGAGATTTACAGTGCATACACAGCCTTCTGCCCATAGCTCACTGGCTTGAGTTAAGCTCACAGTAGGCTCAGAAGCCACAACCAGACTGGATCCTTAGGGAGTTATATGCTATACTTTTCAAATATGCTGGTGGTTGCAGTGCACTATGAAATTAATGTCTAAAAAAAAAAGTAATACTACAATTGGCACGGCATATCCTTTCCTGGCATTTGTACCACAGAAGACTGACACTGAGCAGATTGCAGGTTCTACCAGACCCAAAGCATGCACAGTATTGTCCTCTTACTACTCTTCTCCAGCAGAAAATACAGAGTGACAAGGTCCGGTGCAAAGAACATGGAAGTAATGAACTAGTAACTAATTTACACTGCAAATGCCACACACCTATTAATTTCCTTAACATACTTCAAAATTATAGAACAAGACACCCTTCACCCTCTTTCAGAGGTTTCCTGGGGTTTAAATTTCTTGTTAAGAATGAGCAAAACTGATGACATATCTATGCTAAAACATTTTACATGGTCTTTAGGTTTTTACTGGGACCCATTGTTCTAACATTTACATGTCTCTCGCATCACCCCAGCAGTGACAGCAGTTTTTACTGCCTTGGAGTCTCCTGCTATCCTTAAAGGAGCAAAACTTCCTACACTGTGGGTTTTAATTTCAAGCTTTTATTTATTTGTGCATATTTGTGTGCACACGCTTATGTGTGATTTTATTGGGGTGACAGGAGCAGAAGATGAAAGCAATAAATTGCTGCTCTTGCAGTGGAAATGAAAGACTTGGAAGCTGCAGTGCAGCTGAAGTATGTGCTCATAAGGCTACTCCCCAATTACACTTCATTTTTGACATTGCTCAGTTGTCAACTGCTTTCCTCCTTTGAGCTCCGTGCCAAAGCATGTGAAGATTTCAGACAGGTTCTCAAATTCTTTGCAAAACCTCCTCCTATGTTATGAGCAAATGATTCAAACATTAGAACTGAGTAAGAAACACTATATAATAAGAGAAGGGTTGTGTTTGTTTTTTTTCTTTAGTCATTGTTCTTTAAGAAAAACACATCATTTTTTATGTGGCAGGCAGATAAATATTGTATATTTATTCATTTAATAGAAAATTGGAAGAGGAAAGAATTTCAGTGCCACAACAACATCATAAAAAGATCGAAACTCATTGATGTGAGCTTTAATGTGCAGCTGAAGAAATTGGATACCATAAATCTCAAACTGACAGTATCTGGCACTATTATAGAGGTATATATTTTAAATATAGGCACCAATCTTGAAAATACTTAAACATGCATGTGATTTTATGCCTGAGTATTATAGCCATTGATTAATTCCTGTGTGCAAGTGCGTGCATGACTGGACTAAGATTTTTTTCATGCATTACAATTTTTGCCTTTAAGATGACAGATTTGAGAGACTGAGGTTTAGCACATTATTCAGGTTCAACAATGCAATTTGATTAGCTGGTCTTTTCCATTTTATTGAAAGTTCAGCCTGTTTTACCTGCCTGCCTATGTGGTTTTTGCTGATGTAATTGATGGCATTAGGAAAACACATTGCCCGTTTATACTTTAAGAGCATTTGGGATGTTTTCATAAAATCATAGAATGGCTTAGGTTGGAAGGGACCTTAGAGATCTTCTATTCCAACCTCCCTGCCTGTGCAACAGGAGGAGGAGAGCAAGGGTTTAAACTGGCCTGGCAGGGTTTATGCCCTACCAGGACACTGCCATCAGCAAGAATGCCTCTCAGGCAGACTCTGCTGCTCAAGGCCTCATCCAGTCTGGCCTTGAACAAGCCCAGGCAGGAGACATCTACAACCTTCCAGGGGAATGTGCTGGTTTAAGGCT
>WBNM01012595.1:1404-19244 GCA_013399055.1 Ramphastos sulfuratus | reverse complement strand
ACTTTCCCTCCTCCCCCCTTTCTCACTTTCCCTCTCACAACATACAAGGGCTGGCAGTGCCAGGAGGGACAATGGCTTTGAGCTGGGAGAGGGCAGATTGAGAGTGGAGATGGGGAAGAAATTGTTGGCAGTGAGGGCAGGGAGAGACTGGCACAGGTTGCCCAGGGAGGCTGTGGCTGCCCCCTCCCTGGAGGTGTTCAAGGCCAGGTTGGATGGGACCTTGAGCACCCTGGGCTGGTGGGAGGTGCCTATGGCAGGGGGCAGGCACTGGATGAGCTTTAAGGTGCCTTCTAACCCAAGCCGTTGTAGGGCTCAACGATCTCCGAGGTCTCTTCCAACCTCAAGAGTGCTCTGATTCTCTGAGGCTTTTGGACCACCGGCAGTGTGCTCTGCCAGGTGCTGGTGCTCACCTTGCACCTACAGCCCAGCTCACTCGCAGCTAAACAGTGCTGAGAAGAGACCTCCTGCAGGTGTCCTCCTTGCACCCAGAGCAGGGATGGGGACGGAGCTGCGGAGCAGGTCAGCAGATCAACAGAGGTGATTCTGCTGCTCTGCTCTGGGGAGATCTCACCTGGGTTGCTGTGATCAGCTCTGGGGCCCTCAACATGAGAAGGGCATGGACCTGTTGGAGAGGGTCCAAAGGAGGGCAGCAAGATGCTCAGAGGGCTGGGGAAGCTCTGCTGTGGGCACAGGCAGGGAGAGTTGGGGCTGTGCAGCCTGGAGAAGAGAAGGCTCCAGAGAGATCTTAGAGCTGCATTTCAGTATCTGCAGAGGACCTGCAGGCAGGCTGGGGAGGGACTGTTCAGAAGGGCCTGTGGAGATAGGACCAGGGGCAGTGGTTTGGAAGTGGAGCAGGGCAGAGTTAGGTTGGGCATCAGGAGGGAGTTGTGCACAGTGAGGGTGGGAAGAGACTGGCACAGGCTGCTCAGGGAGGTGCTTGAGGCCCCATCCCTGGAGACATTCAAGATCAAATTTGCTGTTTCTCTGTGCAGCCTACTCTGGTTGGAGGTGTCTCTGCTTCCTGCAGAGGGGATTGGAGAAGATGCCCTTGGAGGGTCCCTTCCAACCTGATGCCCTCTGTGAATCTGTGACACTTACCCCCAACCTCTGCTGGAGCCATGGACTTCAGCAGCTTCCCCTTGCTGCCATGGCTGCTGTGTGGCAGGTTCTTGGCAGCTGCAGCAGTGCCAGAAGGGATTTGTTGCTGGCCTGGCAGTTGGAGGTGTTTGCAGAGGCAGGGACTGTCCAGGAGCCCTCTAGATTCTGAGTGGCAGCTTTGAGGGCTGCTTTTTGCCATCCTGCTCTGGGCATCAACCCAATTGATTGTGTGGTTCTGGTGCATTCAGAAGGCTAACCATGGTGTGGTCTCCTGTGTACAGACCTGCTGTATGTGCTGTGGCTCTTCTTGGTGGTGCTGGCCTGGAACTGGAACTGCTGGTTGATCCCAGTCCGCTGGGCTTTCCCTTACCAGACACCAGGAAACCTCCACTTCTGGTTGCTCATGGACTACCTCTGTGACCTTGTCTATCTGCTGGACATCCTCATCTTCCAGACTCGCCTGCAGTTTGTCCAAGGAGGAGATATAATAGTGAGTGACAGCCTCCTGCACCCCACTCATCACCAAGAGCTCCTGTAGGGACCTCTCCCATCCCCATCACCCCAAGCAGTAGGGATGGTGCTGGGCACTAGGCTCTGAACTGAGCTCTCCAAGCTCTCCCATGACTGCAAGTTTGACCAGATGGCTTCAAGTGTCTCTTTCAACCCATGATGAGGCCTTGAGCAACCTGCTCTAGAAAGAGGTGTCCCTGCCCATGATGGATGGGGGGAGGGGGGTGTTGGAAAGAGGATGACTTGTGAGGTCCCTTCCAACTCAACCCATTCTGTGAATCCATTCTGTGGCCACCCTTGGAGGACTGCAAGCACCTCTCTTGTCATGTGGCACTGGAAGGGTCTGCAGCATCTCCCCTGGCTCTGTGTCTCTTTGTCAAAGATGCTTGGAGAGGTGCTGGAGCCATCATCACTGGTGCAGGTTGCCCAGGGAAGTTGTGGAGTCCCCATGCCTGGAGGGGTTCGAGGTCAGGCTGGATGAGGCTTTGAGCAGTCTGGGCTGGTGGGAGGTGTCCCTGCCCATGGCAGGGGGGGTTGGAACTGGATGTTTTTGAAAGTCTCTTGAAGGTCCCTTCCACCCATTCCATGAATCTATGATCTGGATCTCAGATTGGTCTCTTCTCCCCAGTCTCAGGTGATGGAAGGAGGAACTGGCCTGAAATTGTGCCAGGGGAGACTTAGGTTGGAGATAAGGAAAAATTTGCTGCTGCAGGAGTGGTCAGGGATTGGCACAGGCTGCCCAGGGAGGTGGTGGAGTCCCCATGCCTGGAGGTGTTCCAGAACCGTGTGGCCATGGCACTTGTGGCCAAGGTTTGATGCCTGTGGTGTGGGTTGGACTTGGATGATCTCAGAGAGCTTTTCCAACCTTCTGATCTAGGAATCATGTGGCCCATGGCAGCCCCAATCCTGGGCAGGGCTGCTAGGAGGGTGCTGCTCCATAGCAGTAAAGGGAGGTGCCCACTGACCAGCCCTGGCACAAGATGATGCTCGAGGTCCTTTCCAACCTGGCATTTAAGGATTCTGTGCTGCTAACTCTGACAGAAGTCATTAACAAAGCCTGGATTTAGCTTTTGGGAGCACAGCCCAGCAGAAAGCAGCAATGATGTGACCAAAGGCAGTTGCCAGGTGCAGAGCAGGCATTTCATGCCCACATCCAGCTACATGAGCTGTGGGAAAGAAATCCTGGAGGGCAGAGCCTCCCTCAATGCCCACATGAGATACTCAGCTGGGGAGGTTCCTCCTGGACATTCTGCTTTCTGTGGTGCTACCACTGCCATGAGTTTCCTTAGGGATAGAGCATGAGCATGGAATGTCCTGAGCTAGGATGTGGGGACCATGGGATGTGGCCAGGTCTTGGACTCCTCTTGCCCTGCTTCCCCTCCCAGGTGTGGAGGGAGTGTGTGGCAGTTGGGTTGCAGCTGGGCTCGATCTGAAAGGTCTTTTCTAACCTTAATGATTGTGTGTTGGTCATGCCCATGCTGGCCATGACTTTCCCTTCTGCAAGCAATGATCAATCTTCCTCTCTGTCCCTGTCTGTCTGTCTCTCTCTGTCCCTGTCTCTCTCTCTCTCTCTCTGTCCCTGTCTCTCTCTCTCTCTCTCTGTCCCTGTCTCTCTCTCTCTCTCTCTGTCCCTGTCTCTCTCTCTCTCTCTCTGTCCCTGTCTCTCTCTCTCTCTCTCTGTCCCTGTCTCTCTCTCTCTCTCTCTGTCCCTGTCTCTCTCTCTCTCTCTCTGTCCCTGTCTCTCTCTCTCTCTCTCTGTCCCTGTCTCTCTCTCTCTCTCTCTGTCCCTGTCTCTCTCTCTCTCTCTCTGTCCCTGTCTCTCTCTCTCTCTCTCTGTCCCTGTCTCTCTCTCTCTCTCTCTGTCCCTGTCTCTCTCTCTCTCTCTCTGTCCCTGTCTCTCTCTCTCTCTCTCTGTCCCTGTCTCTCTCTTGGTCTCTCCATCTCCTTTCTCTCCCCAACCAGACTGACAAGAAGGCCATGAAAGAGAACTACCTGAGGTCACAGCGCTTCAAGGTTTGACACCATCGAGTCCTCTGCCCCTTCCAGCTGAGCCAAGGCTTGCAGCTCTCCCCTCCCCCGTGCCTGCAGGTCTCCCCACGCAGGTTTTTCTTTCTCTGTCTGGCTCTCAGATGGATTTGCTGTCCCTCCTGCCCCTGGATTTCTTCTACTTCAAAGTCGGTGTCAACCCACTCCTGCGCTTTCCTCGCTGTCTGAAGGTGAGTCAGAGCAACTTGGCAGGACACCAAGTTGCAGTGGGTCACAGGGTCACAAGGATCACAGGATGTTAGGGGTTGGAAGGGACCTTCATAGATCATCAAGTCCAACTCCACCCCTGCCAGAGCAGGACCATTGAATCTAGCTCAGGTGGCACAGGAATGCATCCAGACGGGGCTGGAAAGGCTCCAGAGAAGGAGACTCAGCACTGAGGTGTCTCCAGTGCTGGTAAGCTGTGGCTTGTTGGACTCACCAGTGATGGCAAGAGGATTGTCAGAAGGATGGGAAGCTTTGTCCCCAAAAGCCTTGCAGAGCTGTTGGGCAAAGGGTTCAGCCCAACCCTGACCTTTGAAGAGCAGCACTTTGGAACAGCAGAGCATTTGGAGATGGACCCCAACCCATCCCTGGCTCTTCACACTGCAGAAGGGCAGAGGAGGGGCAGTGGGGGTCTGTGGGGTCACCTAACTAACCCTGCCAGTGGGGGGGTCTGCAGGAAGCTGCAGCACTCTGCTTTCCTTCTCCTCCCAGTACATGGCCTTCTTCGAGTTCAACGACCGGCTGGAGGCTATCCTGAGCAAAGCCTACATCTACAGGTGAGGGAGGGAGGGGCAGAGGCTGTGGAGCTGCTGTTTGGCACCAGAGGAGGAGGCTCAGCTTGGTGTGCACCCAGCCTGGGCTTCTGAGATCTTTTCCCACTGTCCCCAGACCAATTGATCTGGGTATTGGCTGCTGCAGGTGGAATGTGGGGGTGCTGGAACCCACAGGGGTAGGATCAGCTCTGCCCTGACCCAGCAGGGACAGGGCTGCTGGGAGTGAAGAGGAACCACCAGGGGATAAGATGCTGCTTCTTGTGACACCCTCACTTCCAATCCTGCCTCCCCAGCACAAGGAGGACACAGAGCTGCTGGAGTGAGGCCAGAGGAGTCCACAAAGGTGATCCCAGGGCTGGAGCAGCTCTGCTGTGAGCACAGGCTGAGGGAGCTGGGGGTGTGCAGCCTGCAGAGGAGAAGGCTCCAGGGGGACCTCAGTGCCTGAAGGGATCCTGGAGGAAGGCTGCAGAGAGACTTTTGCTGAGGGTGTCTAGAAACAGGCCAAGGAGAAATGGTTTGGAGGTGAGGCAGAGCAGGGTTAGTCCCTTGATGGGACAAGGGGCAGCTGGTACAGACTAGAACACAGGATGTGTCACTTGAACTTAAGGAGAAACTCAACAGGAAGAGAAACTTCTTCAGTGTGAGGGTGCTGAGACTCTGCCCAGGGAGGCTGAGGCTGCTCGAGGCCAGGCTGAATGAGTCCTTGAGCAATGTGGTGTAGTTGAGAGGTGTCCCTGCCCTTAGCAAGGGAGTTGGAGTCAATGATCTCCAAGGTCCTTCCCAGCCATTCTAGGATTCTTCTGGCACTTGTGGGGCTGCAGGCTCACACCTTTGGGTGCTCTGTGGTCCCTGCACTGGCAGGACCTACATGGGCAGCACTCAGCTCATTCCTTTGAAACTCTCTGGAGGGGACCTGAAGTGTTTGCAATCACAGAATGATAGGAGCTGGAAGGGACCTCTAGAGATCATTTAATCCATCATCCCCACACACACCCCCTCTAACATAGGTACACCTAGGTCAGGTTGCACAGGATCACAGAACCACAGAGGGCTTGGAAGGGACCTCTGGAGACCATCCAGTCCAAATCAGGTCACACAGGAACACTCATCCTGGTGGGCTTTGAAAGTCTCCAGAGAAGGAGGCTCCACAACCCCTCTGGCCAGCCTGCTCCAGCCCTCCAGCACCCTCACACTAAAGAAGTTTCTCCTCCTGTTGAGTTTCTCCTTAAGTTCAAGTGACACATCCTGTGTTCTAGTCTGTACCAGCTGCCCCTTGTCCCATCACTGGGCACCTGAAAGGAGCTGAGCACCACCCTCATGACCTCCACCCTTTAGCTGTTGATCAGCATTAGAAGATCCCCTTTTGCTCCTCTCTTTCCATGCTGAAGAGCCCCAGGTCTCTCAGCCTCTCCTTGGAAGGAGGATGCTCCAGCCCCATCAGCATCTTGGTGGCCCTCCCCCAGCAGACATCAGCTCCCCTCCCCTCCTGCTCTCTCCTTTCCCCTGCAGGGTGATCCGGACCACTGCCTATCTCCTGTACAGCCTGCACCTCAACTCCTGCCTCTACTACTGGGCATCAGCCTACGAAGGGCTGGGCTCTACCACCTGGGTCTATGATGGAGAAGGAAACAGGTACCAGCCAGGGCTCAGGCCCTCCTGCAGCACAGTTTGCTAGAGTGAGAAGGGAAGGTATCAGAATGCTGCTGGGATCCTAAAACAAAGCCCTGAAGCCAAGGGGTTGGGGGTGTCAGGAGATGTGGAGCCAGGGACAGGAGGGATGGGGGATGGGATGTGCAGCAAGGGTGTGGTGCTGCAAGACAAAGAGGGGCCACAGCTGGGCTGAGAGGGGACGAAACTGCAGGTTGAAGAGGCTGAAAAAGTGGGGTGAAAGAGGTCTTGTGCCTTCAAGGCACCTCGAAGATGTCTTCTCTTTCCCTCCCAGCTACATCCGCTGCTACTACTGGGCAGTCAAAACCCTGATCACCATCGGGGGCCTGCCGGACCCCAAGACCCTGTTTGAGATCATCTTCCAGCTGCTGAACTACTTCACAGGGGTTTTTGCCTTCTCTGTCATGATAGGGCAGGTGAGCAGCAGTGATGGGGGGTTCCAGCTGCAGTGGGGGAAGGGTTTCATAGAATTATAGAATGGAAAGGGTTGGAAGGGACCTCTAGAGACTGTCCAGTCCAACCCCCCTTCCAGAGCAGGGGCACCCAGGGCAGGGCACACAGGAATGCATCCAGGTGGGGCTTGAAAGTCTCCAGAGGAGGCTCTACAGCCTCTCTGGGCAGCCTGCTCCAGACCTCCAGCACCCTCACACCAAAGAAGTTTCTCCTTGTGTTGAGGTGGAACCTCCTGGGTTCAGCCTGTACCCTGTTGTTCCTTGTCCTGTCACTGGGCACCACCCCAAAGAGCCTGGCACCTCCATCCTGGCCCCCACCCCTCAGATACTTACAGACATTGATCAGGTCCCCTCTCAGCCTTCTCCTCTCCACACTAACCAGCCCCAGGGCTCTCAGCCTTTCTCCACAGCAGAGATGTTCCAGTCCCTTCATCATCCTCATAGCCTCCATTGGACTCTCTCCAGCAGCTCCCTGTCCCTCTGGGGAGCCCAGAACTGGACAGAGTGCTGCAGATGTGGTCTCAGCAGGGCAGAGCAGAGTGGCAGGAGAACCTATGGGGTTGGTCCACAGGTTTGCATCTCCAGGTTTGTTTTCCCTATGAGAGCACCTGCTCAGAATCAGTGGAAGACAAAAAGGTTTTGGCAGATGCTACTAGGACCCAGCAGAGCTGCTTGAGGCTGCTCAAGCTGAATGATGGATAGGTGCCAACAATTCAAACACCTCCCACCTGGAGTGCTGTGTCTAGCTCTGGAGCCCTCAATATAAGAATGACATGGACATGATGGAGCAGGTCCAGAGGAGGGCCATGGAAATGATCAAGGGGCTGAAGCACCTCTGCTACAAGAACAGGCTGGAGAAGCTGGGATAGATCAGCCTGGAGAGGAGAAGGCTCCAGGAAGACCTTAGAGCTGCCTTCCAGTAACTGAAAGGGATTCCAAGAAGGCTGCAGAGGGACTGTTCCCAGAAGCCATCAGGGACAGGACCAGGGCAGTGGCTGCCAACTAGAGCAGAGCAGATTGAGATTGGATGTGAGGAACAAGTTCTGCACCAGGAGGCTGCTGGAACACTGCAACAGGTTGCTCAGGGAGGTGGTTGAGGCCTCACCCCGGGAGATATTCAAGGTCAGGCTCAACAGGGCTGTGAGCAACCTGCTCTAGTGGAGGAGGTCCCTGCTGACTGCAAGGGGGTTGGACCTTTGGGGGGCCCTTCTGTGACTCTCTGGCTCTCCTCCTGTTCCCCTTTCAGATGAGGGATGTGGTGGGTGCCGCTACCGCGGGGCAGACTTACTACAGGAGCTGCATGGACAGCACCATCAAATACATGAACTTCTACAGGATCCCCAAAGCTGTCCAGAACAGAGTGAAAACCTGGTATGAGTACACCTGGCACTCCCAAGGCATGCTAGGTGAGATCCACCTGCTCCAAGGAGCAACACTTTGCACCCTTCCCTGGTGTCTTCTGCAGCAGCAGCCCAAAGGATGCTGCTGCAATACAGGTTTGGGGGGTGGGGTGGCTTAGTTTTGCTCTGGGAGCTTGTTTTGGCCACCTGACTGGTTTTGGGTTGGAAGGGACCTTGAAAGGTCATTTAGTTCCAATCTCCCCCCCCGTCCCTCCCCTGCAGGCAGCAAGGACCTCTGTAGGTTGCTCAGAGCCCCACCAGTCTCACCTAGAACAGAGCAGAGAGGATGCCACCAGGTGATGGCACAGGGTCACAGGGTGTTCTGGGTTGGAAAGGACCTCCAGAGATCATCCAGTCCAACCCCCCCTGCCAGAGCAGGACCATAGAATCTAGCTCAGGTGGCACAGGAACACATTCAGACAGGGCTGGAAAGGCTCCAGAGAAGGACTCCACAACCTCTCTGGGCACCTTGGTGAGCCAGCATTGCTCACAGCACCCTGAGTCCAGCATCCCACCTGCAGATCCCCAAGGAGAGGGCAGTGACTGGCAGCTGCTGACCAGAGGGTGTCCAGTAGCAAACTTCACTATCTCACCCTGCCAATAAAGCAAGGAGCTGGGTTGGAAAAGCCCTCTGAGATCATCCAAGTCCAACCAGCAACCCAACCCCACCACGGACATCAAACCATGGCCCCAAGTGCCACGGCTCTGGAACACCTCCACCACCTTCCTGGGCAGCCTGTGCCAATCCCTGACCACTCTGGCAGCAAAGGAATTTTTCCTCCTCTCCAACCTAACCCTCCCCTGGCACAACTTGAGATCATTTCCTCTTGTCCTGCTGCTCACTAGGCAGGTCCTCTGTGCCCACTCTCCTGGCTTGGTCTTACTGCTCTGTCTCTGAGTGCCACCAGGACAGCAGGGGGTGGCTCTGCATCACCCCTCTGGCTTTAGACTTGCAGGTTGGTGGGTGGTGACAGGCTGGAAGAGACCCTTCTGAGTGAGCTGGGTCCTGCCCTCTGCCACCAGAGCGCAGGCTACTTTCCCAGTGCCACGCCAAGGCCACCCTCTTGCATCCAAGGCTGGCAGCAGCCACTTCTCTGCTTTGCCCTGCAGATGAGTCAGAGCTGTTGGTGCAGCTGCCAGACAAGATGAGGCTGGACATTGCCATCGATGTGAACTACAACATCGTGAGCAAAGTGGCCCTCTTCCAGGTACCCTCCGTGGGGCGGGTGCTGGCTGGCACGGCTGATGGGCTGGCACTGGCTAACAGCGCCACCCTCGGCTCTGTTTGGGCTCAGGGCTGTGACAGGCAGATGATCTTTGACATGCTGAAGAGGCTCAGGTCGGTGGTCTACCTGCCTAACGACTACGTGTGCAAGAAGGTAAGGAGCTGCGCGGGTGCCCTCCTCACCACTGGTGTCGTGGCTGGGCTGGGCAGGGCGCTGAGGGCAATGCAGGGTGGGGAAAGCCAGGCCTGGCACAGCAGCCTCTTCAGCTTGGGAGGGACTTCAGAGCAGAGCCATCCTGGGCTCAAGCAGTGGCTGACCTCTGCTGCTGCAGCCATGGACAGAAGAGGAGCAGGCAAGAGCCTGCAGGGCTGCAGGAGGACCTCGGGATCAGAGAATGGTTTGGGTTGGCAAAGTCCTCCAAGACCATCCAGTCCAACCAGCAACCCAACCCCACCATGGGCACCAAACCCTGGCCCCAAAGTGTTCTGGAACACCTCCAGGCACGGGAACTCCACCACCTCCCTGTCCTATAGGGTGTGCAGAGAAGAGCAACAAGGCTGGTGAGGGGTTTGGAGGGCATGGGGTATGAGGAGCAGCTGAGGGAGCTGGGGGTGGTTAGTGTGGAGGAGGCTGAGGGAGACCTCATTGCTCTCTGCAGCTCCCTGAGAGGAGGCTGCAGCCAGCTGGGGTTGGCCTCTGCTCCCTAGGCTCAGGTGATAGAAAGAGAGAAAATAGCATCATAGAACTCTTTGGGTTGGAAAAGACCTCTGAGATCATCCAGTCCAAGCAGCAACCCAACCCCACATGGGCATCAAACCCTGGACCCAAGTGCCGTGGGCACACAGCTCTGGAACACCTCCAGGCATGGGCACTCCACCACCTCCCTGTGCCAATCCCTGACCACTCCACCAGCAAAGACATGTTTCCTCCTCTCCAACCTAAGCCTCCCCTGGCACAATTCCAGGCCAGTTCCTCTCCTTCTGTGACCTGAGCCTAGGGAGCAGAGCCCAACCCCAGCTGGCTGCAGCCTCCTCTCAGGGAGCTGCAGAGAGCAATGAGGTCTCCCTCAGCCTCCTCTTCTCCACACTAACCACCCCCACCTCCCTCAGCTGCTCCTCCCCAGCCCTCTTCTCCAGACCCTTCCCCACCTTTGTTGCCCTTCTCTGGACCTGCTCCAGCCCCTCAATGTCCTTCTGGGAGTGAGGACCAAGTCAGCAGCAGCAGCAGCAGTGCACAATGACATTGGACAGCTACAGAAACCTCTCAGGACCTAACACCTTCTCCACAGACACTTCTTACCTGCTCCTGCTCAGAACCCTTTGCAGCAGGATGCTGAAGACATTGTCAGGTGTCAAGTCCTCAAAAGTCTCAGGAGATCCACCAGGTCTGCCTGGTTCTGGGCACCTGGGTAAGAGATCCATGAGGTCTGCCTGGTTCTGGGCATTTGGGTAGGAGATCCATGAGGTCTGCCTGGTTCTGGGCATTTGGTTAAGAGATCCATGAGGTCTGCCTGGTTCTGGGCATTTGGTTAAGAGATCCATGAGGTCTGCCTGGTTCTGGGCATTTGGGTAGGAGATCCATGAGGTCTGCCTGCTTCTGGGCATTTGGGTAGGAGATCCGTGAGGTCTGCCTGGTTCTGGGCACTTGGTTAAGAGATCCATGAGGTCTGCCTGGTTCTGGGCATTTGGGTAGGAGATCCATGAGGTCTGCCTGGTTCTGGGCACTTGGTTAAGAGATCCATGAGGTCTGCCTGGTTCTGGGCATTTGGGTAGGAGATCTGTGAGGTCTGCCTGGTTCTGGGCACCTGGGTAGGAGATCCATGAGGTCTGCCTGGTTCTGGGCACTTGGTTAAGAGATCCATGAGGTCTGCCTGGTTCTGGGCACCTGGGTTGGAGATCCATGAGGTCTGCCTGGTTCTGGGCACCCCACTCAGCACTCATCCCCATTCCAGGGAGAAATTGGCCGTGAGATGTACATCATCCAAGCAGGACAAGTGCAGGTCCTGGGAGGACCTGATGGCACAGCTGTGCTGGTGACTCTGAAAGCTGGATCCGTGTTTGGAGAAATAAGGTGAGTGAAGCACTGCCAGGGAGCCAGGGCAGCCCAGCTGGTGGGCTCTGGGTGAGGAGGGTGGCAGGTGGAGCCATCAGCACCCCCCCAATCCATAGTTCTGGTCAAGAGCCATGAACACTGAGCTCTGTCTGCTCTGCTCATTCCAGCTTTTGGTTAGGAAAAGCCTTCCAAGACCATCCAAATCCAACCAGCAACCCAACCCCACCATTGGCATCAAACCAGACTCAAGTGCCATGGCCTGGAACACCTCCAGCCATGGGGACTCCACCACCTCCCTGGGCAGCCTGTGCTAATCCCTGACCACTCTTACAGCAAAGAAATTTTTCCTCCTCTCCAGCCTAAGCCTTCCCTGGCATAATTTCAGGCCAGTTCCTCTCCCTCTGTCCTCTGAGGCTCCTTCAATCTTCCCTTGGTGCAACCTTGGAGAAGAGTTGGGCTCCCTGCAGCCCAGCAGACCCTGGGCTGGTGTAAAATGCAACATCTGGACCTCCAGATGTGCAGATTATTGTTCATATTGGGGCTCCATGCCAGTGATTCCCATCAGCAGTTAAAAGCTGGGCTTTGGAAACATCATTAAGGGTGAAGAATTCAACCCTGAGTCCTCTAAAAGAGAGACATCACAGGAGGGTCTGAGTTGGAAGGGACCTCCAAAGGGCATCCAGTCCAACCCTCTCTGCACTCAGCAGAGGCATCTTCAGCTAGAGCAGGTTGCCCAGAGCCCTGTTGAGCCTCACCTTGAATATCTCCAGGGATGAAGCCTCAAGCACCTCCCTGGGCAAGCTGCTGCAGTGTTCCTGGTGCAGAACTTGTTCCTCACATCCAACTGAAGTCTGATGGGGACATGAGGGCTGTGATCAGTGCTGCTGGAGGCCTGTGGTGTTCTGCAGGAGTCAGTGCTGGGTCCAGTCTTGCTCAGCATCTTCATCAATGGCCTGATGGAGGAACAAAGTGGAGCCTCAGCAAGTCTGCTGCTGGTACAGAGCAGGGAGGAGTGGCTGGCAGCCCCACCAGGCTGTGCTGCCATGCAGCTGGACCTGGCCAGGCTGGAGAGTTGGGCAGAGGGAAAACTCAGGAAGTTCAGCCAGGGCATGGGTAGAGTCCTGCACCTGGGGAGGAACAACCTCCTGCACCAGGACAGCTGAGGGGTGACCTGCTGGGAAGCAGCTCTGTGGGGAAGGACCTGGCAGTGCTGGGGCACAAGTTGCCCATGAGCCAGCAGTGTGCCCTGGCTGCCAATGGCATCCATGGTCTCCTGGGGTGCACTAAGAAGAGTGTGGCCAGCAGGTCAAGGCAGGTTCTACTTCACCCCTCCTCTGCCCTAGTGAGGCCACACCTGAAGTCCTGGCTCCAGTTCTGGGCTCCCCAGGTCAAGAGGGTCAGGGAACTGCTGGAGAGAGTCCAGCAGAGGCTGCAAAGCTGCTGAGGGGTCTGGAGCAGCTCTGTGAGGAGCAAAGGCTGAGAGCTCTGGAGCTGAGAGCCTGCAGAAGAGCAGCCCCAGAGCAATGCTCAGCAAGAGCTAAAGGAGCTGTTGAGGGCAAGAGGCTGGGGCCAGACTCGTGCTTAGTGGTGCCCAGGGACAGGGCAAGGGGCAATGGGCACAAAGTGGCACCCAGGAGGTTCCATCTGAGCAGGAGGAGAAATTTGTTTGTTGTGAGGGTGCTGGAGGCCTGGAGCAGGCTGCCCAGAGAGGTTGTGGAGTCTGCAGAGCTTCCAACCCCCTCTGGCCATTGTGACCCTGGGCAAGCTGCTGTGGGTGCCCTGCTTGAGCAGGGAGGGGTTGGACAGGATTCATAGAATGGTTTGGGTTGGAAGGGACCTTCAAGACCATCCAGTTCCAACCCCCTTGACATGGGCAAGGACACCTCCCAGGTGCTCAAGACCTCTTCCTCCAACCTGGCCTTGAACACCTCCAGGGAGGGGCCAGCCACAAGCAGCAGAGTGATCTCCAGAGGTCCCTTCCAACCCCTTCACCATGCTGGGACTCCATGCCAAGGGAGATGTGAAGTCCTGCTGAGGTTGTGCCTCCCAGTGCTGATGCCTTGCCCTGTCCCCCCCTCCCAGCTTGCTGGCGGCAGGAGGGGGCAATCGGCGGACAGCGAACGTGGTGGCTCACGGCTTTGCCAACCTTTTCATCCTGGATAAGAAGGACCTGAATGAGATCTTGGTGCACTATCCAGAGTCTCAGAAGCTGCTGAGGAAGAAGGCCAAGTGAGTGCCAGGGCTGCTGCTCTCCAAGCCTGGGGTAAGGGGAGTTACAATGAGAGTTATGAGGTAGGGTGCAGAAATGACTTCGCCATCACTTAGATTTGTTCCTCTGCCCTGCCTAAGGTGCCAAAAGTTCATTTTCTTTTTAAAATCTGTTTTTGGTTTGTTTTTTTTTTCCCTGCATTAAAAAGAATCCAGTCCCCTGGACTGAAGTCATCTCCCTCTTCTCCTTGCACCTAGGAAAATGCTGAAGAACAACGACAAACCCAAAGAAGAGAAAGGAGCCCCTGGAGACTCACTGATCATCCCCCCAAAAGCTGAGACCCCAAAGCTCTTCCAGGCTGCTCTGGCTGCCACGGGGAAGCTGGGGGGCAAAGGGCCACTGGCACAGCTGCGCTGGAGGCTGAAGGAGCTGAAGGCCATGCAGGTGGCACAGGTGAGCACGGGGAGGGTGGCAGTCTGGCTTGGCCAGAGGACCAAGTCACTGCTCGCCCTTGCTGACTCCACAGCTTGACAGCAGAGTGGCTGGAAAGTTGCCCTGCAGGAAAAGGATCTGGGGGTGCTGGTTGGCAGCTGGCTGAAGATGACACAAGGTGTGCCCAGGTGGGCAAGAAGGGCACCAGCAACATGGCCTGGATCAGCAATGGTGTAGGCAGCAGGAGTAGGGCAGTGATGGTGCCTTNCCTCACTGTCTGTGCTCCACAACCTCCCTGGGCAACCTGTGCCAGCCTCTCCCCACCCTCACTGTCTGTGCTCCACAACCTCCCTGGGCAACCTGTGCCAGTCTCTCCCCACCCTCACTGCCAACAATTTCTTCCTCCTCTCCACTCTCTGCCTTCTTCCAGCTCAAATTCCATTGCCCCTTCATCCTGGCACGACAAGATGAGGAGGTGCAGTGTGGTGAAACTGCTCCAGTCCCCCTGCCTGGTTCACACTGCCTGGGCACCATGGCTGAGGGCTGTGGGCAAAGATCTGCTGAAGCTGCTCTAATTATTTTTTTTTCCCATTTGCCTTTTGTTTCTGGCTCCCAGGGTCCCACCTTCAGCCCAACACCACCCAGATCCCCAGTGCACCAGAGATCACCTCTCACCTCCCACCAAGCTCCTGCTCACCTGGGAGGAGGAATAATCTCCAAATCTGCTGACAATTTAGTCACCATTCAGGTGGTTTCTACTGCTCAAGAGGATGAAGAAATCCTTGCTGCTGAGATTTCCCAGAAAGAAGAAGAAGAAGGGAAAAAAGAGAAGTGAAAAAAAACCCCAAACAAACCCCAAAGCAGGTCCTGGAGCAGGAGTAGGACTCAGGCAAGCACATGGGGTAGAAGTTTTTTTTTGTCCTTAATGATTTCCCCCAGTGGCTGTAGGCTTTGTGGAGTGCTGCAGCTAGGATCTGCCTTTCTTTTCTGCCTAGAGCCTCTACCCACTGGTGGCAGAACCTTCTGCCAGCTGACCCAGCACCACCCTCTGAAGATTTTAGTTCCACTCAGCTTCTTTAGGAATGTTCTCCCTAAATCCTCCCCACCCCCAGGCCAGTCCTCATGCTTCAAAATCCAGCCTTAAGGAGAAGGAGCCCTGCAGAAGTAGCCTTTATATTTTTTTTTTAATGGCTCTGGGTGGTTAATAAGTGCTCAAAGCTCTTCACCTCTGACAGCTTTGAGTCACTGCGTGACCAGAAACCACCACGGGGAGGGGAAAAAGCAAGAACCGACCCGAGGAAGTTCCTCTGTCAGCAGCAGCTTGGAGGGTGATTCACCTGGAAAAGATGTGGACTGTGCTCACAAGCCAAGCACAGACCTACCCACGCTGTCAGGAGGAGCCTGAGGTCCATCCTCTTGTGCCTAGGCTGCAAGATACCTGAAGGTCCCAGCCTGGTGCCGAGACCACCCCTGAGGTTTGCCTTTGGGAAGAGGAGTTTCTGGCAGCCAACCCCCGCCTCGGGGTGCTGGGGACCTCTCCATGGCTGGGAGGGATGTGCTGAGCATCTTCCAGGGGGTGAAGCAGCACAAGCCTTAGATGTGAGGAGAGAATCTCCCTGAGATCCCCTTCCAGCCCTGGGTTTCTGTGGGCTGCAGCACTCTGCCGCTGCCTGGAGGGATGAAGCAAGGGCAGGGAAGGGAGGAGCTGGAGCTGGTGTCTGGCTGAGGCAGGGAGGGAGAGGCACAGCAAGTGGTGCCCTCTCCCTGGCCACAGCCCACAGCATGCAAGCAAGGATGTACGAGTGTGCAGGTGGTGCCCTGAGCGCTTCCTGGACCTCAGTCACCTGCCAGCGCTGCCCCCAGCAGGTATCTCCCCCAGCAGGTATCTCCCCCAGCAGCCATCTCCCCCAGCAGGTATCTCCCCCAGCAGGTATCTCCCCCAGCAGCCATCTCCCCCAGCAGCCATCTCCCCCAGCAGCCATCCCCTCCAGCAGCCATCCCCCCCAGCAGCCATCCCCCCCAGCAGCCATCCCCCCCAGCAGCCATCCCCCCCAGCAGCCATCCCCCCCAGCAGCCATCCCCCCCAGCAGCCATCCCCCCCAGCAGCCATCCCCCCCAGCAGCCATCCCCCCCAGCAGCCATCCCCCCCAGCAGCCATCCCCCCCAGCAGCCATCCCCCCCAGCAGCCATCCCCCCCAGCAGCCATCCCCCCCAGCAGCCATCCCCCCCAGCAGCCATCCCCCCCAGCAGCCATCCCCCCCAGCAGCCATCCCCCCCAGCAGCCATCCCCCCCAGCAGCCATCCCCCCCAGCAGCCATCCCCCCCAGCAGCCATCCCCCCCAGCAGCCATCCCCCCCAGCAGCCATCCCCCCCAGCAGCCATCCCCCCCAGCAGCCATCCCCCCCAGCAGCCATCCCCCCCAGCAGCCATCCCCTCCAGCAGCCATCTCCCCCAGCAGCCATCTCCCCCAGCAGCCATCCCCTCCAGCAGCCATCCCCTCCAGCTGCCACCCTCCAGCCTCTTTGAGCCCCTTGGCTGGCTCTGGGCCATTGTGCCCCTGGAGAAGCCACTCTGCTCTTGCCCAGCACTGCAATGAAGCCCCTGGGAAGGCACTTTCCCCAGCCAGGTTTGGGTGAGGCCAGGCTTGCCCATGCCATGGTAAGGGTGGTGTTGGCTTCTGGCCCTTCCTGCAGTATATTGGAGTTCATTATTGGGAGGTTGTGGCTGCCCCCCACCCCTGCTGGAGTTGTTCAAGGCCAGGTTGGATGAGGCCTTGAGCAGCCTGTGCTAGTGGGAGGTGTCCCTGCCCATGGCAGGGGGGTTGGCACTGGATGACCTTGAAGGTCCTTTCCAACCCAAGCCAGTCTGTGGGTCATGGAACTGGTTTAAAAGAGAGCAAAGCATCATTAATGAAAACATGGTTTGAAGACCATGAGGTGGTCCTGCTCTAACAGAGGGGTTTAGACAGAGGTGATCTTCAAAAGTCCCCTCCAACCCCCACCATGCTGGGATTCTGTGGTCATTAATGATGCTTTGCTCTCTCTTAAACCCTTGGCATGAGAGAGGCAAATCTGAGCTCACCCAAACCTCCTTGAATAACTTCTTGGCCTCAAGTCATTTGCAACTGAAGGAGAAGGTTTAGTTGGGGAGCTGCAAAGTATTTTTCACTTAGATAAATGTTTGTGTAATCAAAGCAGGAAAGGTGCAAAAGTCAACCCAGGGTTCAGATTCTTCTGTGGTTTGAGTTTTGAGGGCAACCAAGCTGGGGAAAGGTCTGGAGAAGAGGGCTTGGGAGGAGCAGCTGAGGGAGCTGGGGGTGGTTAGTGTGGAGAAGAGGAGGCTGAAGGAGACCTCACTGCTCTCTGCACCTCTCTGAGAGGAGGCTGCAGCCAGCTGGGGTTGGGCTCTGCTCCCTGGGCTCAGGTCACAGAAGGAGAGGAACTGACCTGGAATTGTGCCAGAGGAGGGTTAGGTTGGAGAGGAGGAAAAATTTCTTTGCTGCAGGAGTGGTCAGGGATTGGCACAGGCTGCCCAGGGAGGTGCTGGAGTGCCCATGGCTGGAGGTGTTGCAGAACTGTGTGGCCATGGCACTTGTGGCAGTGGTTTGATGCCCATGGTGGGGTTGGGTTGCTGGTTGGATTTGGATGGTTTTGGAGGCCTTTTCCAACCCAAATTATTCTCTGATTCTATGCCATGGGTTAAGTAAAGCATTTAAGCAAGCAGTGGGGCTGTGACAGAATCATGGAATCAGTCAGGGTTGGAAGGGACCACAAGGATCAGCCAGCTCCAACCCCCCTGCCATGGGCAGGGACACCCTACCCTAGATCAGGCTGGCCAGAGCCTACTCCAGCCTGGGATGAGGCTTCCACCACCTCCCTGGGCAACCCATTCCAGGCTCTCACCACTCTCATGCTGAAGAACTTCCTCCTCACCTCCATTCTGAACCTCCCCACCTCCAGCTTTGCTCCATTCCCCCCAGTCCTGTCACT